>PVLC010023015.1:0-26106 GCA_004027655.1 Graphiurus murinus | reverse complement strand
TGAGCATATCCAGAGAAAATTATATAGTAAGTATATTTTACTGATTTAACCTAGCTGATAACTTAAGGCAAAAACTTTGAATGGTATTCACAAAAATCTGAAGACACTGGGAAACATTGATGACATTCATCCAAAAAGGCTTAAATAGGACCCTAACCTGTTGTTGGTTTTTTTTTTAGGGTATTTTTTTTTCTTTTTATTATATTCCTTTGGTCTACTTTCCCAAGTTACAGAAATTATATTTACTCTTTTATGTAGTTCATTCTTTCATAGGAGATATGGAAGAGTTTGTTGATGATGTTTGTTTTGACTATTTGTACATTTGATTTTATCATTATTATAATCCCTGCTAGCTTTGCTTCATTGGAGACTGGAACATACTTAGGCCCTCCAACATTAATGGCTTTTCTACACTACTGAATTTTACTGTGACTTTGCCCTATCTCTAAAAATTGATCTGACAGCATAGGCAACACCACCACACAGGAACTGACAGTCAGTGACAGCTACTGGGAGGAAGAAAGGCTGCGGGATGCAGCATTAAACAGGAATCTTTTCCAGAAATGTGTCCACAAGACCACACAAGGTCTTATTATTTAGGAAACACAGCTTCATTAATAGACTGGGTGTTTGAAGCAGAATTCATCAATATTTTAAAGTTCCAAGTTCTGTTATTTCAAGTGCTCTTCATGAAATTATTTGTATCTAAGTTTTAAAGAAAATTTTAAAGGGATATTTCACTGCAATTTTTGTAGATAGATAGAATAACTGAAATTCATTATCTTCTCAGCCTTATTCCCAGACTAACTTTAATCAAAGAGAGTTTTATACCGAAGACATACAATTTCTATTTAATTGGATAGCTAAGCATATAGATGAGCTAATATTTCTAGAGCCATCTCTGAGGCTTTTTATAAGGGCCATTGTGTTTTACAGTGTCACCGAAAAAAAGGAAGTTAAATCATGATTTTTATGAGGGCTGTAGAAAAAAAAATGCCTTGCATTGTAAACAGGATTATTCAAACTCCATCTCCCTTAAGCAAAAAGTATAAGAGCAGCTTTTACTCAGGTTAATACTTAAGGGTTTATTCAATATTGTCTCAATTATTATAGGTGGCAACCAAGTAAATTGGGGAGATAAGTTTAAGTGTAATATCTGAATGTTCAAGAAGTGTCGTGAAGCAAAAGAACCAACTTGATTTCAGGCGATTGGAGGTTGAAGACGTTAAAGTTCTGTGGTCTGAATTTCTCGGTTTTTCAATATTGGTGTCAACACATTTACTGCTTCCTGTTTAAAGAATCTTTTTACTTTTATTGGTGCAATGTAATTAGACATCACAATGAGATTCAAAGTGATATAAACATACATGTATACATTCTTAATAGTGCAAAATGCTAATGATGTTGAATCAATATTGAATGGATTTTGATAAATGATGCTCTCTGATTTCACTCTAGTCTTTATAGTATCCTTCAAACAGCTTCCTGGAGTTTCATAAAATGTGCTACAGTTACTGTAACATGAGGGATGCTCACAACCAGTAACATACATTAGTATTTTATGTGGGTGATATTTGGTCTGCAACCTATCTTGATATTTTAATCTCACTACTATGATCATAAATCATCTTGGAATTTTCTGTGACTTAAAAATTATAAGTCCAAAGTAATGTTTATGTATGGGAAGCCAATTGAATCTTTGCTTTAAAATTGCATTTAAATTTGCCCTAAAGCATTTATCTCCTATTATTTACTTCTTTCTTTATATCTGGCCTATAGATGTAATTTTGTTTCTGTTTTTTTGGGAAAGTGAATACAATATCTTTGATAGTTACAGTGGCCCTTACTGTACCATAATGTTGAACATTGTTTTAATTTACTGCAGATAAGCCTTGTTTTTTCTTTTATTATGATGTTTTGCTGTTACTTTAATTTTCAAAAGAAAAAAGGGTGAGATTTTTGCTAAGAAAAAAAATTTGCTTTTTTCCATACTTAATATTAATATAAAATGTGGAAGAAAATTCAGTGTGCTATATTAGCCAATAAATCAATTTGAATTTACTGAGCACTTAGTATGTGCCAATAACACTGCTGCAGGAGACACATGCAGTACTTCATGCAGTTAAGCTGCTTGTTGGTTCGTTACAGCCGTAAAATATAATGAGACAAATAGAGAATATTCTACAAAATTTATTTCTGAAAAATAGATTAGCTCTATAAGAGTTATATAACTTTGAAATTAGGAGTAAGATAAAGACAGGCAGAGAACAAATTATATAGGAGCAGGAAAGCTGCAAGGAAACAGAAGGCAGAGAGGAAAGGGGCAGGGATTGCTCCCGTCATGAGAGTATGTCTGGTTTAGGTGTCTTTCAAATTCCAAACTAAGTAACTGAAAATGAGTGTACACTCTGTTGACACATGTCAGAGGAACTGTAGAACTACTATGAGGTCATTATCACTGGAATTTAATCTTGCTTCCACTTGATGGTGCTATTTTGTTATCCAAGATTTGATATCTAAGATTAATTGATTACTTTTTTTTTTTTTTAGAAATAAGCAATCCAGGATTAATTTCATTATTCCATAAATAAAATAAGTATTTTTACTTATGCATTGGCAAAATCATCAGAATACTTAAAACTATGAAAATAAAGTAACAAAAGAGAAGCCATTGAAGCATAGCAATATAAGATATAAAATCTAGACCTAATAAAATTAATTTGTTACATCTATATTCAGGTCTTCCTAAAATAAACCTTTGACATATTCTACAGTTTGTTATAAAATTTTTCTTCTTCTCATTTTTTTGTTTAAATCTAGAAGCATTTCTTTAAATCTAGAAACAACAGTATTTTGTTTCTTGTAAAAGAGCAGAGTTTTTACAATGGCCAAGGCTGCTTAGCTACAGGTTTATATTTTCATGTGTACTAGAAACATACATGTTCATATTTGAAAGCTTGAAAAGGCAAGGCAATGTAAAGGAACAGAAAAATCCCAATCCATTTTTCATTGATTTATTTTCCAAATATTTACCTAACACTTTACCCAGCCAGCACTAGCAATTCAACATTGACTCAGATACCATGGCTGACCTCAAGGCAGCCAAAGTCTAGCAAAAAAGACAAACACCTAGGCTGACATTTTGGAGAGAGCAGGCTGGATACTACAGGTGCATAAAGGGTCATATGTAAGCCAGACAAAGCACAGGCAACATAGGAACTGAATCTTAGCTTTCCTTTTCTTTTTTTTGCTTTTTACCTTTGATTTATAGGAAGGAGGGAGTCGTGTGTGCATTTTGACTGAAAGCCAGATGAGAGGAAAGTATTTAAAATAGAATATTGTAATCTACGATTGGGGTATAAATAGAGATATAAGTGAAGAGTTGGCTTTGAACAGGGAGAGGAACAGACCCTCAGTCTCTGAGTCTAATAGTCCTTTGTTTGGATGTGGCAGAAGGTGAGAAGATGAGGGAGACAGAGAGTGGAGACTTGAAGTCGTCACTGAAAGGAAGAGGGTGTTCACAGGAAGCTGAGGCCCCAACTGAGATTTTAAAAAGTTGCATCTGCAGTGATCCCATTCACCATTGTTTTTTTTTTTTTTTTGCATTTCATTGAGAGTACAATTAAAAAGGTACAGAGTTGGCATTTAAAAACCTTTTAGTAAGCCAGGCATGGTGGTACATGCCTGTAATCCCAGTACTTGGGAGACAGACACAGAAAGATTGCAGGTTTGAGGCCAGCCTCAGTAATTTAGTGAGGCCCACAGCAATTTATAGAGGCTCTGTTTCAAAATTAAAAAAAAAAAAAATAGGGCTGTAATTCAGAGGTAGAATGCCCCTGGGTTCAATCTCCAGTGTCCCTCCCCCACACACAGACATATAAATAAATAAAAGCTAAAACTAAAACCTGATAAAAATTGCTGTTATCATAGTAGCATTATTACTCCATTAATACTAAAGTATGAAGACGCAAAAGTGGAAATGTGCTGTTAAGTGTGTAGTTCCCAAACATAAATTGAAGTGAGAATGAAAGAATTGACTGTCTTATTTTTAAGTTGCTACTCCACAATTTTATGAAGCCTTATAAACTCTTTTAGGGAATATTCTTTGTGACACATGTTTCTTCATGACACCATCTCTCTAGAATGTTTCTAATAAAAATATCTTTTGTCCTCAACTCTGCATTTTCCAAATCTACCCATCCATCAGGGCTAAGTTTAAATGCTATCTCCTCCATGAAGCATCCTTTATGTCTTCACTTCTTCCTTGAATTCCCATTTCAGGCAAAAATAACTCTTCCCCATGTAAAAATCAAGTATGTTTATCATTCAAGTCCGTTTCAAGATAGAAGACGGTATGGTAGTTGTGAGCAAACATAATTTCCTCTACTACCTACCAACTCACTTAAGACTGAGTGTCAGCCCCTTCAGCTTCATAAGGAAGGCCTTGCTGTGTATGCCTTGTGCACAGCAAGGCCTCTGAAATCAACGAACAACTTTTTAAAACGGGAAATGTTTGCTTTCATTCCTAAAATACCAGGACTTTTTTGCAAGTGGTGAATACAAATATGGTTTTGAAGGGAAGAGTTCAAAGTATACAGGAAGGCATGATGAAGTAACTATTTCTAATCATTAACACAATGAAAATTATAGTTGTATTTTTAAAATATTTTGCCGTTTTTCAAGTTTTCAGAAATATTTATTATAATCTTGTATATAGGAAGTATATTTAGCATAAGCATTTATTAGTTCATTGCATTTAAATATGCACAAAGATCGGTGTCCTCAGAGAACAAGCTAAGATCTTTTTTAAGTTTGTGATAAGCTTTCTCTTTGCACTGAATCTTCTTATGTAATATCAAAATGAAATGTGCTTTTTTTTTTCTTCTTGTTCATATATCAAGGATACAATAATTTGATTTGTAGTTTCAATACAAAACCTGTCTAGTCAATTCTGATCTACCCATTCCCAATTGATTGACTTTTTCCTTTAATTGTAATGAGGGCTTTATTTTAAGACAAACTTGAACATTTAGTCTAACAAATATATTTTAGTTTACTAAATTAGAAAGGGCTGTATGAACAGAGACTATACTTGATCATAGCCAAAAGAAGAGTTGATGAGGGAAGAAAATGAGGATTGAGAAACAGAATAGTTCAAACAGATGACCTCCATACAGAAAGATCTCACTGTTAATCTCACTAACATGTGTGAGGAAGAAGGAAGGGGGAGTGGTGTGTGTGTGGTATGTGGGGGGTACACCAAGTGATGTGTGCATGAATGTTTGTATCACACTGAATCTTACTACGATGTATAATTATATTGCACCAATAAAAGTATGTATATATACTTTTATATATAGTTATATATTACATAATTATAATAAAATTTCAGGGAACTTTACCAGGAAAAAAAAATTAAAGTGGATTTTAACTAACCATATCTTGTCAAAATAATGACAACAAAAACTTCTAAATTTAAACACTGAGTTTCATATATACCATTAGAAAAGAATTTCTTTTTTATCTTTTCAGTAGATTGCTTGTAGTCATTGTGTTTTTGCCTGGTTTCTAGAACTGGAGTCAATACTCCCAACTTTGTCAGTCATATATGCTAGCTTGGAATAAGCAAACTGTTGAAAACAACGGGGATATTTCAAATAATCACCATGGCACATTGGGAGATTTGTTTGGGTAAATTGGCACAGCATTCAGCAGTTCTGTTTATATTATTTGCCTGCTGATTTTGTTACTGTATTTCTTATTGTTTAATATACAGCAACAAGCTCAGGACCCTGCAGAGATGCCCCAAATCAAGCTGTCTTCAGCTACAGAAAAGCATTTTCTTAATTCAAATAAAAATTTATTTTCTCCGGTTTTTCAAAGAGTATGACACAGCATGCCCAATTTCTACAAAATTTCATCCAAATAGTTTTGTGGTGGCAATGTTGATTTTTCAAGCAAGATTGCTCCAAGGGAATAAGAGAATAAAAATAATAATAATAATAATAAAACTTTCTTGTCATTGGGAAGAGTCCTGAAAACACAGACATCTTCTCCCAGCCATGCCAGGTGGGCCAGCTTCGCTGTCCAGAGGAGCAGCAGCATAACCTAGTGGAAAAACCCTAGACCAGGGTGGGAAATTAAAGTTCTCAAGCCTAATTTTGAGACCACTAATCACTCACTGAGCTGTGTCTCTAGCACAAGGTGAAAAAACTAGCCGATGTAATCAGAGAAAAGGAAAGAAATGGAGGATTTCACATTAAGCAGTTTGTAGCATCTATCAGAGTCTTTTAAAAATCATAATCAACTGAAATGTATATGTAACCATATTCCAATGATGTGCTTTTAATATCAGATAAGTGATAAAATATTGTTCATAGCTACATTTGAAACTCTGGATAAGAGGCATACAGATTTAAATAAATATATTTGTCTCAATAGCTCATATACTACATAAGATATGATATTTCACCTTTTAAATATTTATCCTATATATATATATACATATATATATACATATGTATATGTGCCAGTGGGTATAGTACCTATATTATGTGTAATCATAGGTCTTTAAGTCACATAGTACAGTTTCTTGAATTTTAACTGTCTAATTTTAATTTGGTATTACTTAAAGGATATATTTTAATTTTTTTCCTTGAAAGGGTTATCATTCTTAGAAAAGAATTTAATTTTACATTATCTAAGGACATCCTTATGTAAACTATTATAGAATATTTATCCACAAATTACTTAAGACAAGTGAGGGAAATATATGTATATTTTTCATTTCTTAACCAGGAAATGAGTACAGATAGTTCATCTTCATTTATATGCCATTAAAAATTATTTACACACACATGATTAAAACATAAAGGCATTTGAGACTAACAATGAAATTGCATTGCAGTTCCAAATCTCAAATCTTATCCATATAATAAGAAATAAAAGCTAGCTGCATTAGCAATCATAAATATTCCATATTTGATCTATTAATTCAATTGAGATATATTGGATATCTCATTTCTGGATACAGAATTTAGGAGAAAAATATAATATAGTATCAGAGAATAAGAACAGCAGGAACTGAAAAGGTAGCTTTAAAATTACAGCAATCACCTTTGCCATTTCTATCCCTTTCTGGATGGATCTTTAGTCAGTGGTTCCTAATTTCACTGGGATTAATTTGCCAGCATTCTGAAGACACTTATCTTATTTTCTGGAATTCAGAAAGGGATCAGCCTGCACACAATCTATTTCACTTATCTTTCAGAACAGCAGCACATGATGAAAGGAGATTCATGTTGAATGAATATATTTGTCATTGTCTGTGGTGGCTACATTCTATGAATATGACCCAGATGATTTTTTTTCCTGAACACAATGGGACATACTTATGCATAAATAAATCCTATGCAATTTAGTAACTCCCATTTCTATTAGTTCCCATTTTAGTCATTATTGATATCTTTGCATTGGTCATAAGTTACTTGCCTTATAAGAAGAATACTTTATTATGAAAGAAAAAGCAGTAATTTCCTATATGCTTTAGTACAATAAGCCATTAAGTAATTGATTTGCACTAATTTGTTTTCAGAACCAATTTTAATTGCAACTTGCCTTGCTAAAGCTACATCCATGGCAATGTAAAAATATACATTAATGTTATTTTTTAGCTGCTCATACTACATACCACACCACATATATAATATAAATATTTGAGAACTACGGATAAGATAAATATTTCTGTCCTTCCTTTTGCACAAATGAACCTGGTTTCTGTGTATTTTCCTCATTTTATATATGAAAAAAAAGAACAAGCAAGGGACAAGCAGACTCAATAAAACATAAATCAAAGTGCTAAACTTGTGAAATCCTGATAGATGCAACTTCTCCAGTAGTGACAATACAGGGGACACATTTCACTTTTAAACTTTTTTCCATTAGTTTTTTTGACAGGAGTACACTAGTTCAGCTTTAATGAGATTCTAGTGTAAAAACTTCAGGGCTAAATAAAAGAAACAAATCAAAAGGACCGAATGATTGCCATTTAATGTGAAAGAATGAAAGTGCAAACAATCATTGTATGACATCTAGCTGGGCTAGTCACTGCGGAATGACAGGTAGAACAATTCAAAGTTACTGATCTAAAGACAGATCGCAGCTTATATGTTTGAAGTGCTCAGAAGATGAAGAAATAAAACAGACTCCAAGATAAGACATGGTTAAACCTTTTAAATTCCATGCCCAATTGTCAATATCATTTGGATGGTTTTGAACACATCTTTTCTCCGAAACCATGTGATTGAGGGAATTAATTTTTGAGGTTATTCTATGTTGTAATGCTTTAGTCTTCACAGATTTTTTAGCTTAAATAAGGGTATCACATATAATATGCTTGCATAATCAAAAATGTATTTTACTGGTTGCTCTTCTATATATTGTATACTATTGCGGCTATATCGATAGATATACTATCCAGATTCTGCATTGATCTGAAAAATAATTTTTATACTCAGAAATAGTCCTGACTTCATATTTTCCTTTTACTTATTTTTTTTTTTGAAAATGAAGAAAATAGCCAATTCTTTCTTTCCATGAGCATTTTTATCAGTGAAATAACCTATTCTAGTTACTGCTGGAAACAATAATCTGTAATTGCTGCTTTCAGTCCTAATTTGTCCTGTCCCTACTTTTTCATCTCAATCTAATCTAAACCTATTTGAGCAAATAAAATGATATTTACCTCATCCTCTGTTACAAGCTTTCAAGATTACAGGCTTCAGGAAAAATCAATACAAAATACCAGCTTAGCAGCAGGTTTGTGCTCTGTAAGAATGCTAACTTTTCTTCCTGGTATTTCTGACTCTCAGCTATCCTGGAGTGAAAGCAGAACTCAGACCATTAAAAAGAAAAAGGAAAAAAAAAAGGAAAAGAAAAGAAGGAAAGATCCACCCATTTTAGTGCTGTGCTTGGTGAAGGATTAGTAGCCACTTTCAGTTTACAAGCCAAAGTGGACTGTATGGTCAACCTCCCAACCTTTAACTCTTGTTTCTGCAAGACGCATCTTAGAGAGTTCACAAAAAGAAGGTTCTTGACCTCACAGATGATTTTTCAGACTCAAATACCATCTTCATTTATTATTTATTTGCTTCAAGCAGTTGGGACTTGAGGTATCATCATACCTGACTGGTTGATTTAAGGAAGTGGCCACCTCTCTGTAGGGAGAATCTCATGAGAATAAAATCCTATTACTTTCCAAAAAGATTACTTCATTTACTTCCCAGAATAAGCTTTTGATGAAAACATTAGAATGTTGAGTTTGTAAACAACCAAGAATTCTCAGAAGTATTGCCCTTTTTTTATGTTTCAAATGGAAGGGTTTTTTTTTTTTTTGAGGGGGGGGTATATCCATTTTAAACTTAGGACTTTGTGAAAACAAATAGGCTGATTCTTATGAGCAAAGTCTTTGTTATAATATTGAGTTGTAGCCTGGCAGTGGTCTTTAATGATCCAAAATGTAGAACTCCATCCATCTTTTCAAATTTCTCATAGAATTTTTCTCTTCCCCTTTTCATTCCCATCTGTCAACTTCCTTCCACTTTGAATAGATTTGTTTTAGATGGTTATGGATATAAATTATTTTGTCTGTGTAGGGTGTTGGGATGCATGATAGAATATTTTCTTATATTTTAATCAAGTCGTAGACAAAAATGTTTTGAGCAATTATATTATCCTTTTCTATAATCTTTTCTTCCAATAAGAAAAATGAAGAGAAATACCTGGTAAAATTTTTTAAATGCCACAACAGAAGAGTAAACACTAGAGAATTATCAACATTTGAATAAGGGACATGTTATTTTTCCAATATTAATTGAAATTACTTTTTTATTTGTGCATTGTAATCATACATTTTGCTGAAGTTTAGGGTGATAAAAGCACACATGCACACAGTACTCATTGAGCCTTCCCCCAGCTCCCACCCTTATCCTCTCCTTCCTTCCTTCCCTGCTCAGCACAGTGATTGGCTTTGATAGGTTTGCATATGTACATCATTTCCATTGAGGTGTTTCCCTGTTCAAGTCTTCCTCCCTTTTCCCATCTCCCTCAGTTAGGTCCCCTCCTCCACTCCACTACAGTTTCTCCTCCTTTGTCTGGAGTTTCTCTTGTGTCCCAATTTCTCCCTAGCTTCTGCATATTAGAGAGAACATGCACTCTTTTACTTTTTGTGACTGACTAATCTCACTTAGCATACTATTCTCTAGTTCTATCCATTTCCCTGCAAATCACATAATTTTGTTCTTCTTTATAGTTGAGTAGAATTCCATTGTGTATATATCCCATAGTTTTGTAATCCATTCATCTGTTGATAGACATCTTGGCTGGTTGTGAATTGTGCAAGTATAAACATAGATATGCATGCACTACTCTGGTGGTTTGGTTTCCATTTGGGGGGATAGATACCCAGGAGCGGTATAGTTGGGTCATATGGTAGGTTCATTTCCATTCTTCTGAGGATCCTCTACACTGTTTTCCAAAGTGGTTGCACTAATTTGCAATCCCACCAACAGTATATCAGAGTTCCTATTTCTCCACATCCTTACAACATTTGTTATTGTGTTTTTAATGATTGCCTTTCTACTTGGGATTAGATACTCTTAAGGATATCATATTGTATACAAATAAATAAACCAGTATTAAAGAAATGGTATTAGTAAGGGCATGCATTTCCACAATATAACAAATTACATTGTAATACATACCAACTTATGGTTGCTCCTGATTGAATAATGACTGATATTAGAGGGCACATTTTTCAATCAGGCATGGAGGCATGCTCCCATAATCCCAGTACTTGGGAGGCTGGGATAGGAAGACTGCAGTTTGAGGCCAGATTAGAAACTTAGCAAGGTCAATATAGAAAGTCCCTGTTTCATGTGCCTTAGGGTGTTCTCCCCCTCCCCCCCCCCCCCCCCCCGTCCAATCCCTTCAGTTAAAACAACTTCTTTGCTTATCGAGGATCACTCACTGAACTGAACTTGAGAGGGAGGGAGGGCGAGGGAGCGGGGTGGGAATTGGGGAAAGGGTCAGATGAGAAATGTGTGCACATTTGTCTATATCAATTTGTACCTAACAAAAATGTATATATACAAAGCACGAATTATTACAATAAAAAAAATGAAAAAAAAAAAAAGAATTAACGAAACTTCTCTATTACTCATTATACTGCTGTCAAAATCGAGACCAGCGAGAGAGCGATGAAATCCCAAATTCTAAAGGCAAGAAGAATACTGTCAGATCACAGTTGGGAATTTTGGCAGCGAAGCAGAACCCAAGCCTGATCAACGTAGGAGGTGCATTTTTCATCCTTCATTTGCTTTTCAAGGCTACCTCAGACTGTTCACACCTTGACGAAGAAGGGTGAGGAGATACTGCGGCTTTTGAAATCTTCATTATGGTAGCATCCCTGGGTATACATTTTCTAGACATCTCTATCAAATTCTGCTGGACATGTAAATTGTTTTGAATGGGTAAAAATGCATAAAAAAAAGTATGTGACCCAAAAAAAAAAAAAAAAAAGAAAGTCCCTGTTTCAAAATTAAAAAAAAAAAATTTAAAATGCTGGAGGTGTAGCTCAGAGGTAGAATGCTGCTGTGTTCAATTCTTAGCACCACATACACACAAAACAAAACAACAACAAACAAACAAAAAAAAGCACACTTTTCACAGAATTGCTTCTTAAAGGCTGTTATGTGTATCATAAAGACTATTTTACATCCTTCAAATAGTGTAATTATATAGTGGTATTACATTATATATTTCTCTCATTCAAATTGTATTTATTAAGTTTCAAAAAATAATACCATAGGTTTCTGTTTAGATATTGTTTTCTATTAAGGAAAATACATGTATCCTCTAACAACCACAAGTTAAGGAATTCACAGAACTAATTTTTACATATGTAATTTCAGAAGCCCTACAAGAAAAAATAATAATATGGTAAAGCAAAACAATTTTGGTTATCCTTTGGTTCTTTTCATACCAGTTTTACATCTGTATGCATGGCCTAAATTAAGGGATAAATCCATTCAAAACTTTCCAGAATTCTTCAATATTAACTCCTGTGTCATCATTAAATAATCAAATTTCAAAAAGTTCATAATGTAAAATTACCAAAAATATGAATAAAATATAATACACCCATTTTAAAAATTCCAAACTAAACATGGACATTTAAAAATTATATGAGATCAAATGCAAAGTTTTTAACTTATTGTTCACAATTACTGCCACAAAATTATATTTGTAAGCATGATTCATTATCACAGCAGCTTTGAATTAGTATCAAGTATAATAAAAATATGAAACATGCATATAATCTCTAACCTAAATTCACTCCTACAAGGCTTATGTTAATATAAGTCTAAATGTCTAAATGCAGAACAGCAATTTCTATGATTCTTTTTAAAACCTTGATCTTATATTGCAAATTTTATCTCTACACCACTTTAAACAGTTAGTAAAAATGGTTAAGAAACTGGAACTTTTTCTTTTAGTAAAACACTTAGGCTGTTATAGCATACAAAAGTATTTTTTATCACATACTGTAGTTTAATGTGAAAATGATAATCAAGTATCATTTGGAACCTATCATTTCTAAAGTTAGTTGAATCAAGTTAATTAACATATTGAGCATTCCACACTGTGTACATATCTCATAGCATCAATTTTGTCCCATAAATATGTGCAATCATAACTATTCCATATCCTATTTTAAAATTTTTATAACTAAAAAGAATTTGTTAATCATCAAATAACCTAGGATTATCAAATAACGTTCTATATTTAAGAAAAGAATCACACCTTTAGCACTATTTTTGTGCTTCTGTATTTAGTCACCTTTTGTTGCATACCTTACTCGATAATTCTGAGAATCATTATTGCTAGAACTGGGAGTTTCCTATAAAAGAAAAACTGTGAGACTCCAAAGGCATCTCTCTTACTCTCAAGGTGGCCTGTGGTCTCGCTTGAACGTGTATCTTTCCACTTTCCTAAATAAATCTCTGTCTTTGTCTCTGGAAAATAAAATAGATACTATAAAAGTAGTGCCCTAGCGGGGAACCGTGGCACACACTATAATCCCTGTATTTGGGAGGCTGAGATGGGAGACCACATGTTCATAGCCAGCCTCAACAAGTTAGTGAGGCCCTCCACAACTTAGTGAGACCCTGTTTCTAAATAAAAAATAAATAAAATTGGTATGAGGTGCAGCTCAGAGGTAGAATGCCCCTGAGTTCAATCTCCAGTACCACACTGCCCTGTTATAGAAACATAAAAGTTATAATTAATGTCAGGAGTAGTCTATGGCTTTTGATATTATAGAGTGGAATGAAGTCACTTTTATTAGAGTCTTTGTTCTTTAACAAGATGAGAAATTCAATACATCAAAATAATATGTGATAAATTTCAAATGACTAGTGAGAACACACCATCTGAGTCTCAGAAATATTTCTAAAAGTTTCAAAATTCCTTACAGATTTTGTCACTAAATCTCTGTTCACCATCAGGTAAGCAAAAAGCACCAACAATTCCATTGTCCCAACTACAAATTCATAGAAGGAAGGAACAAAGTAACTTGCCCATGGGCCTCATAGTCACGATGACTACCATCTGTTTAAAAATAGATTGGATCTCCTTCTAACTCAGCAAGGCACTTAAGCAAAATGGATTGAGGTAGCTTTGCAACTGCTGAGATGCAGCCAAGACTACACTGGTGACCTTGTAAGGGTATGAGCAGCTAAGTGGAAAGTACACTATTGTCATGGTTTCAGAGATTTGGAGATGATTATTAAAATAATCAATAAGAATAAATAGCTTGTTGCAAACATTTTAGCTAATTTGTCTGTGAAAATGGAAAAGGAAAAGCAAAAGACCTGCTTACTCTTTGTCAGAAATAACAGCATCCCCAAAAAAGATTTTTCATTTTTTCCGCTAAATGATCCTTTGTGATTTGACTAAGTAACTTCATTCATTTTGAAACAATAAAATTTATTTATGTTTATAGGTTATCCTAATTCTAACAGGCAATTTGAGTACATGACTAAGTGTGAGAACTGATTTTCATAATTATATTGAAGAAATAATGAGAATAAAAAAGAGCAGAAGAGGAAAGTCAGTAATCTAGAAGTGGTTCTATCAACATTATTTTAATATAATTTAATTTTGAACTACTTGTCATATGGTAAAACCATGGAAAAACAAATAAATATTATATGTACATACACAAATATGCTTTCACACACGTACATACACATTATTATAGTTAGGGTTTATAATGTCCCCCAGATCTCATGCCCCTCATGTTGGAGGGGCGTGGCCAAGGCAGTGCTCCCACCACCACCAGCTCCCAGGGCTTCCTACTCTTCTTGCTTGGCCACCATGAGCTGACAATGAGCTCCTGCTTTCTCTTCTCTGATCCCCACCATTATGCCCTGGGACCTGTAGCCCTGACTCACACTTGGAAGCAGGTTTATCAGGAATTGAATATCTCCAGAACCATGAGCAAATAAATCCTCCTCCCTCTGAGTTGCGGTCTTCAGGTGTTTTGGTTTGCAGCAGTTGGAATGCTGACTGAAACACACATCATTAAAGTTCAACAGAATTTGTTCTATGTTTGACCACTTCAGCGAGTGAATTCTCTAGCACTTGGTGATTCTATGAAAAGCATACAGATAACCTAACAGAATTGATACCAAAAGGCACTTTTGACTGTACATATAATGTTATCTATGTTTGGAACAATGTGCCCTTAAGCTTAGAATTTCTATTATATGCAATATTAAACTTTAGACATCTATTTCTGAGTTTAATTTTCATCCACAACCAAGTTTCTAAGAACCAAATGAATTTCTAGATATTTTTCCTTAATAGAAAGAAAGTTATTCATTTTAAAGGATTTTCTTTTTTAAGAGTTAATGCTATAAACAGTTTAAGATCCAGGTGAGGTGGTGCATACCTGTAATTCCAGTACTTCACAGGTACAAGGCCAGCCTTAGAAACTTAGTAGGCCTTTGGTAACTTAATGAGACCCTATTCCAAAATAAGAAAATAAAAAATAAAATAAAATAGTGCTGGGGGTGTAGCTCAGAGGTAGAATGTCTTTAGGTTCAATCCCCAGTCACACGCGCGCACACACACACACACACACACACACACACACACACGAACATTTTAAGAACTATTTGTTACATAGTTATCACGGTTTGCCATATCTAATTAAATTAACAATTATACCTTAACATGTATTCCAAACTCACATTTCCTTGCACCTCAAACCTTGTTGTTCTTACAAGGTTCAAATAAGTACTCATTGCCCACTTGCAGAATTATCTGACATATTTCTAAAATCTCTTTTATTCCATAAATCCTCTTCCATTTTTCTCTCTTTTTTTGCTCTTTTTATAATGAAAACTGAGTCACTCAACTTGCTAAGTGTCCAAATGTTGGTGACATCATTTACCTTGGTGCTGTATTCTTAGTATTTGAATGGAGTAGAATCATCTCAGGAAGAATGATTCAGAGGCTGTGTCATTTCCTTCCCTGCTGCATCATCTCACATGGCATAGAGTATTAGTTCATCTCATTTTTATGTCAGTATGTTATTAATGCAATAATGTTACTGAATAAAAGAAAGCCACAGAATCTCAGTGGTATACTATGATAACCATTTGCTCTCATAGATCTGTGTGGCAGCTGTGCTTCAGCAAATATGTGCGTCAGGCAGTAGTTATAATCTGGCTTCAATGGCCGGGTGAGTTCTGCACTGAATATCTCTCATCTACCTTGAAAAATCAGACTTATTCTCACCAGTAATGGAAAAGACACTGCTGGCTAAATGGAAGCCCATACAGTTTCTTAAAGCCAAGACTTGAAGTGAGCATAACATTTTCATGAACATCCTCCTAGCTGAATCAGGTCACATGGGCAAGTCAAACCTAGAAAGACAGGAAGGCTGAACCTGCTCCACACTTGAGTAATGCTAAAATGGATCACTTGGGTTCAGGTCGTATTAACCCAATTCAACTAATAAAAGTTTTGCCCATAAGTATATTACCTCATGTGTTACCAGAGTCCTTAGGTGACTACCTTCCCTAGTGATCCCAATAGAGCAGATATATTGGGCACCCATCCCAATATGCCCATCAAGAGATGAGAGTGATAAAGGACAGGAAAGGAGCTTTACTCTCTGTGGCCACACTGGGAAAAACAGATACAGGGTACAGTGACCAAAGATCCATCTTCAAGAGACAGGCAGAAACCTCCAGGTTTTCCTGAGAAAGGGAACAAAGGCAAGGGCTGAGAGCTGCATAGCTGGGAGGTCTGCATACTTGAAAGTAAGTCATCCTGGTCAGGACATGGTCTGACTGATCATCTTCTCAGAACTGGTTCTGCAGAGTTCTGAGAAGGTCGTCATTGCTTGGAGGGATGATGTGGTTCCCATCCTAAGATGATCCTCCCTCTTTATGGGGGCAGCTTCAGTTCTGTCATAGGGTAATTGTTCCCCACTTTGGAGGGAAATCTCATCATGGGATGATCTGTTCTGGGAGATAAGCTATTGTTTGAAAGTAGTTTTAGTCCCTTCTTATAAAGATATGTCTTGGAATCCAAGATAACTACAGAAGAATGTGACTCGAAATTAAAAAAAAAAAAAAAAAAGAACGTTCAAAGGCAAATGAATTGGGAGACCAGGACAGGAAGGTTGCAAGTTTGTGGCCAGCCTCTGCAATTTAGAATTTAGCAAGGTCCTAGCAACTTAGTGAGACTATGATTCAAAAAATAAAGATAAAATATCTCAGAGAATGAATGTCTCTGGGTTCAATCCCTAGTACCACACACGCACATACACATACACATACACATACACATACACATACACACACACACACACACACACACACACACACACACAGAGCAAATGAAGCCAGAAAAGGACAAAGTGAAGTTTGTGAGGTCAGTGGTTAGACTCTCCTTCACATGGTTTTAGCAACAATGGATGACTATTATCTAAATGCAGATATTTAATTTTAATTTTTGATTTTTCAGTGGTTAACAAATGATTAATTTGTATTTTACTCTTCTTTCTGCCCTTGACAGCCAGAATTCTTTAAAAAAAAGACCTTTTCTCTTTACTCTAGACAGAATGCCCCCCTTCCAAAAAATGTATATGCTGAAGCCCTAATCTCTATAATGTGGAATGTGGAGCTGGGGTCCTTGGAAGATAATCAGGACTTGATTAGGTCACAAGGGTGGTATCCTCATGACAGGATTAGTGTTAGTGTGGTTAGAAGACATAGCAGAGTACTTGAGCTCTCTCTCTCTCTCTCTCCCCTCCCCCATGCACATATAGTGAAGAAAGGTTAAGATTTGTAAGTAAAAACCATTTAAATGCAAATATGATGTCATTGATATCATCTTTGTGTCATATTAGTATGTCACAAGGCCATGTTTAATTTTTCATTGATTCTTCTACACTTTCTTGCTATTTATTTTGGGGCTGATGATAAGCCTAATCAAGATATCTGACCTTCATTATAGGTGAGGTCTACGGCTATGAAGAAGAAAAAAAAATGTGGTCAATGCACTGATCAAATTCATTTTATAAGCTTAAATCATTAGGTGAGTTACTAATCACCTAAGAAAATGTACATGTGGTGGAATAGTGCTCAGATTCTAATATTCGGAGAAGGAGATTAAGGATATTTAGGGAGCAAAAATGGAAAACACAGTGGATCAGAAATAGACACTAGAGATGAAAGGATTGATGGCAAGGAGCAATGAGGGGATTTGGGGACAGAATAAAATGTTCTGTGTGTTGATTTTCCTGGTGGTTACATGAGTGTTTGACTTTTTGAAGTAATTAGTTAAGTTTAAAATAGATTAATATTATTATATGAAATGAATAACTTAAGAAAGTGGATTTTTAAAAATCGTATGGAGAACTTAATCAAAATCCTTATGTAAAACATTACCTTCTCAGATGTAGAAGATGTTGGGCAGGGCTATTTTACAGATGAAGTGAGAAAATGAGTAACTGGGTGACCACAGCCATAAAGTCAGAAGCTAACCAAGTCCAGGATGAATCTTCTAAGTCCAATATGTTCCTATCATAACAGCAAGCTGAACTCACTGGCCACTTCATCTAGAACTGGAGTCATTTGTGAACCCTGTAGTAATAAGACTGTTCAAAAACTATTATGAATAACAAGAAGTTAAACTGGAACTATTGTCAACATTAACAATGCTTTAAGTCTATTTTATAGGAACCTATGATTAATATGTTTTTCCATTTTCTATGGTTAATTTTATTTATTTTTATTAGTGTACTGTAATCATAATCTTGTTGAGGTTCAGGATGATATAGGCATACATGCACACAGTACTCATTGAGTCCTTCCCCTGTTGCCACCCTATTCCCTCCCTTCTTCCCATGCTCAGCACAGTGATTATCTTGGGTAAGTTTGTGTACCTACATCATGACCATTGAGGTTTTTCCCTCTTCTCCCCTCCCATCTCCCTCAGGTACCCTTCTTCACTCAATTAAGGTTTCTCCTCCTTTGTCTCGAGTCCCTCCTATGTCCCAATTTTTCCCTGGTTCTACATATGAGAAAGAACATTTGACCTTTCATTTTTTGTGGCTGACTAATCTCACTTAGCATAATGTCTTCCAGTGCCATCTATTTCCCTGCAAATGACATAATTTTGTTCTTGAGTAATTTTGTTCTTTTAATTGAGTAAAATTCCATTGTGTATATATCCCATAGTTTGCAACCCTCACCAGCATTTGTTGTTGTTTGTATTTTTAATGATTGCCATTCTAATTGGAGTTAGGTGAAATCTCAGGATAGTTTTGATTTGCATCTCTCTGAGTGCTAGTGATGTTGAACATTTTTTCATAAATTTATTGGCCATTTGTATTTCTTCTTTTGAGAAGTGTCTATTTAATTCAATTGTCCAAGAATGGTCATTTTGATGATATTTATTCTATCCAAGAGCACTTTTAAGATCTTCTTCAATTTCTTTTTTCAATGTCTTATAATTTTCTTTCTAGAGGTCTTTTAACTCCTTGGTTAGGTTTATTCCTAAGTATTTTATTATTTTGGGAGATATTGTGGATGAAAATGTTTTAAAAGCAGAACCTCAGCTTACAGAAAAGCTCCAGATATCAAATGGTTTTCATTAGGCTAATCTAAAGTAAGATTTAGACAAGATTGTTAAGTGCAACAATAAGGTGATATATGTAACACTTATATGAGTAATGTGAATAAATTTGAGAGAAATATTAAAGATAGTAAATGTATAAACAAAGTATCAACATATTTGACATTGTACAAATATGACTTAAAATGTAAAATGGGAGGATTTGAAAAAATCTAAATTCTATGATGATTTAACCAGACGTGGCAAAATATTTTATATTGATTTAACTGCTATTTATATTTAACATTGTTGATGTTTGGATGAGAATCTATTTCAACAGGAAAGGATATGTTCAAATGTTGGCCCCTGTTATTGAGTTCTTCACACCATATGGGTCAGATGCCTTCAGTCCTGGATGAACTTTGTATGGCACTCTGGAACCCTGGGGAATATTTGCCAGCCACCAACTTTTTCTGGTTCAAAGAATTTAAAAATAGCAATTACCTCTCCCCAAATAAATGATGTTTTCTTTTTTGTAGCAAAATATATCCATGGAAATAGGCTATGACTTTATGTTCTTTGGAGGTCTTTCTTCAAAGTTCTTTATAAAATTCTCTTATGTATTTACAGCCATATTTGCACCCTGGTACTTATCCTTAGGAGTAAATTCTTACTACATTTTTCAATATTAAGTAGTTTATAATCTGCTAAGTATCTCAGAGTACAGCTTCTGTTAAACTTATTCCATGATAGCTATTTCTTAGTGACTACAATAACTAAAAAAAAATACTTAATGTTAGTTTTCTGGGATCACAAGTATATATATATATATATATATATATATATATATATATGTTTAAAACAAGAGAAGGAATTATATTATAGTTCTCTCCTCAATTACTTTCTAAAATTTATCCAATGAAGTATATCTAACTGTAAGTAACTCATTTCCTATTTATGTGATTCCAATGAGCATCAATGTCTAGATTTCATGATTCCAAAAACTTTGTAGAGAAAAGATAGATTGAAGATAATTGTCATCCTTCACTTGATTAAAATAATAGTAATTTGAAATTTAATATTTATAGCTATTAAAAACTTAGTGTTAAAAGATTTTGTCTCTTTTTTGATTCTCCAACTTTTTCTGAATTTAAACACATAAGTCACAATACAGGGACTTCTGTAGCCTCCTAAAAATCATCATGTCTGCAACTAATTCTCAGGGCAAGTGGGACAGAGATATATCTGATGTCTATAATCTGTGTTTTGTAGAGTTTTTAATATTATATATGGTGACTTACCTTTTAAATATGAAGAGAATATTTTGAACACTATGGTTAAATCCATCAAAAACTATACTAGAGCTGAGATATAAAATGTTGAAAACAAATACTTTCTGAAAAAGTCTACTTGGTAATAAAAGCTGCTAACCTATTACTCAAAAACAAAACACGGTCAGCGACACAAAGCTGGCATAGGCAGTGATACACAACACCGTTTCCACCAAGGTGCGGGTCATCAATGGACTAGCAGAAGAGCTGTTTAGACTGTGCACGCAAAAGAGGACTAAATATTTAGTTCAAATACACTTTCCCCCCCTTTTAGAATTCTGTGCATAAAAGCACACAGAGGTATTTCAAGTAAACATTTTAAATGGAAAAAAAATGATGGACAACTTTGTAATTTAGCAAACTATCCATGTAAAATTTCTTCTTTAGATGTACAAATTACTTCAAAACTATTCATATGAGACTATGATTACACTCCAATTAAAAAGAAATGAGAAATTTGGCTTCATTCTTGATTCCTTGGATGGCGAGCAAGGACATTTTTGGGAGATTAGGACATTTATATATCTCTATACATTATTTGTAAATTTACTGCATTAGAGAAAGCTGTTTGCTCTTAAATTTGTGACTTTAAATAAAAGTGACTTTCTTTCTATTTTATCTCATAGATTATCATTTCTTGAATTTTCATCCAGATGAAGTATCCACTTAACTCAGAACTCTACATTGATTTTATTTTGCTTTTTTTTTTTTTTTTTTGCTTCTCAGTAAAGAAGATTCTGAAATGTACTCTCTATAGTACTACTAGGCTAAAGCTCATCTTAATGAAAGGATGGAAAAAGAATCACCAAGACCTTACTGGGAAATTTCGTAAGTGTGACAGGCATGAAAGAGCTAAAGGTAACAGATGTTTCAACCAAAGCAATATAAGGCCCAGATGTTTGGCACATTCACATATTAATTGGTTAAGTAAGAGTCATATTTTCCTTTTTCCAATAATCATTATGCTTCCCTTATTTAGAAATAATTTTAAAACAAGTAGTGCTGGTAAAAGAAAGGCAGAAAAAAGGAAAAAAGAAAAACAACAAAAAAGTAATGTATCATCTTCATGGTTTCCTATAATTATGTGATGAATTCAAGAGAGAAAATGGATATTATTACTTAGGGAATAGATATTTTTAAAAAACATCACTGAAAATGATATGTGAAAGGAAACAATATTTTATAGTTCCAGTTATTATTTCAAACATATATGGAAGTAGGCTAGCCCAGCTAATTGTTTTGTGAGATCTATTTATTTCTGTACACATAGATAGGAGAAAGAAGCTTGAGAATCATTTAAAAATATTTCCTCTTTCTCAGCAGTGAGACAATAAAAGTAATACTTTAGCCTTAAGAATACATGAATGCATAAATAAGGCAAAAGTTTTGTCTATTTTATAACATGTTCTACTGAGATAAAAGAAATATAGTTTTATTAAAAAGCTTAAAATATTTAGGATATTTTACTTTAAATTTTCTAGGAAATGTGTATCATGCAGTTTACACATTATCCATTGTGTATTGAAAAATGAAATACAACAGAATTTCATATTTCTCAACCTACGGTTTGTCCAGAGAGTCTATTTTTAACAAAATGATTCCAAGAGATTGTTGAATACACTTCAAATGCAATCTTTGATTTTTAAATAAATATGCTTCATGTTTTGTGAAAACAAAGAAAAAGGAAAGGAAAGGAAGAAATAACTATTCACTATGCAATAAAATATATACTAAAATTATACTTATGTGTGCACTAAAAATTATACTAATTTAAATACTCAATATAATGTTCTGAAATATAATTTTATATTCTTTGTAGGAGGAAAATGAAGTTTTTTCCTTTAATAGAGTATGTATCCCAAGATGATTTTAAAATATTTTCACTTAGAAAAACTAGCTGCTATTACATATGAATTTTCAAAGCTTGCCAAAGCTTTGGAAGGGATGATGAAAATTACTATTGCATGGCCTTCAGGTTTTCTTTGTTTCATAAAGAGCTAAGATAGCATTTTGTCATTTTTCTTTCAGCGCTAGTCTTTCATCATAAATATCAAAGCATGCAATTATGCCTTCTTAGATCCTGCCATGTTTTGCCTCTTTTTCTATCCTTGGTGATGGTGTGTTCTCTTTTTTTCACAGGACTTTTTATTTTGTTTATTGAAACTCTGAAAAAAAATCATAATTTGCTGAATAATATTAACACAGTGAATACAAGTAAAGGCAATGACTATTTGATAAAATATTATTGAAATGATAATGATACTTTTATTAAAAGCATTCTCAGATGCTGAGAGATTTTTCTACCTAGGTAAGTATCACATTAACCATGTCTATACAGAACATTTGACCTACAGGTGGGGTTTTATTTGTAATGTCTATTATTAGAAGTGGCCTTGTCTTGGCCTGATGCAATCTTTAGTTTTCCTACATTATCATTACATCGCATGTGAATCTGCTTACTGAATGAGTCTTACTATTCTCCCTCAATATATCACCCAAATATTTTACCTTGGATCTATGGTTCCTGAGTGTTTATTTATTATATTTAAATTATAAACATACTACATGAGCCAAAGTGATAAAGTAGCCCTAGTTTTCTATTTGGTTCTAGAAACCATCTACTGACATAACATAAAAAATAAGTCAAGGAAATAATCATACTTTTCCTCTCTCTAAGCTTTGGATAAAATCCTAAAAATCTATTAGGCAGGTGAATACATGTATTAAAATCTATTTCCACACTTGTTTCCATAATTATTTCAATGATAACATTTATAGAAAGATAATTTGGCCCTCAATATAGTAGAGAAATATCTATGCCTCTTATGATTCACCTCAAGGAAAAACTGTACTATAACTAAGCCCCAGCTCTGGATAAACATGATTCAAATCCTGTTCCTTTTCTTATAAGTGAATGTCACTTGACAAGTTACTGAACTTCTCTAAGCATCAGTTCCTTAACTATAAAATGGACAAAATAATAGTGATCATCGCAGGAAGAAACAGGAAGGGTTCAATGAGAAAATATAAGAATTGCTGAGACGGGAGGATCCAGGTTCCCGGCCAGCCTCAGCTATGTAGTGAGGCATTCCGCAACTTAGTGAGACCTGGTTTCAAAATAAAGAATAAAAAATAGGGCTGGGGGTGTAGCTCGGAGGTAGAATGCGCCTGAGTTCAGTCCCCAGTACCACAAAAAAAAAAGAATTGACCCAGTGCCCGTCAAGTAAGTTAAATCGCTTGTTATTTATTAGCTATTTTAAAAAGTTTGAGGATACACAAAAATATTGGCAATATTGAAGCCTGGAAATTGAAAGGGGGAAAGGAGTAGGAGATGAAGAAAATGTTCACTTTAATATTTTTAGCAAAAAGGAGAATAAAGCACTGTATGACTATTGATAAATTATTCACGTGTACCTCGGCATAATCCATCTATATTTTATATCATATCTCTGAAAAAGATGGCATTTATTTAGATATCAGAACTTAAAAGGCTGCTAACTCTTCCTAATAAAATCCAATAACAAGCCGGGCGTGGTGGCGCACGCTTGTAATCCCAGCATTTGGGAGGCTGAGACAGGAGGATCCAGGTTCGAGGCCAGCCTCAGCTACCTAGTGAGGCACTCTGCAACTTAGTGAGACCCTGTTTCAAAATAAAGAATAAAAAATAGGGCTGGGGGTGTAGCTTGGAGATGTACCTGGGTTCAATCCCCAGTACCGCAAAAAAAAGAAAAACAGTAACAATTAAGTTTCACAAATTGCCAATTATATAGATAGAGATTCATATGATTGGCAATGCCCAGTGCCAAAGAGTATAAACATTTTAAAAGGTCATCTTAGTCAGTCATGGTGGTGCATGTCTGTAATCTAACACTTGGGAGGCTGAGACAGAATGATCACATGTTTGAAACCATCCTCAGCAACTTAGCAAGGCTCTCAGCAACTTAACGAGACCATTTCCAAATAAAAATAAAACAGGGCTGGGAATGTAGTTCGGAGGTAGAATGCCCTTCAGTTGAATCCCCAACACCACAGGAAGAAAAAAAAAAAAAAAAGTTCAACTTGCCAATATATATTAACTTATTAAAAGGGCATATCATTTTCTTTATCAATTTCACTTATAGAACTTTATCCCATGGAAATAATGCATATAATTATGCATATAATGATACGCTACAACATTTTTTCTAACAAAAATGTTAATTTTCTCCATTCAGAAAATATACAATAATTCTGTATATTCCATACAACTCAATACTTTTTAGTAATTTAAAATAATATGGTAATTTTCTATGTATTAATATAGGTAGAAGTATGCCCATGATGATTTGGATATGCAAAGTCTGGTTAAAAATAAAATGTAAGGCATAATTACATTTGTATCTGAGATCCGTAACTTCATAGGAATGGCCAAACTGTCCTTTGTGATTTTCTCTGGTATGTGAGATTATGGGGTAAGAGGGGATTAACTTTCTTCTTTTACAATTTATTGCTGTTTGTGGGGATTTTTAAAAATAAAGTTATATTATTTTATCATTTCAAACAATGAAAAAGAAGAAAAATTAGGTAATTTGTTTTCTGCTTGGAAATTTGTTCAACAATAGAGAAATAATCATTGGAGACAAATGTCTACTGACCAAGGGTGGAGTCCAGGGCAGTGTGTCCTGCAGCATGAGAGAAGAGACCGGAGTCCTCATCCTCACAACTCTGGGAAGTAGTTGCCATTTTTATGCCATATCATAGATAATTGAGCTTAATTAAACATTTGCGTAAGACATACAAACACTAAGCAAGGGACTTAAACCAGAGAGTCTTATTCCAAAGACATGTGATGAAGCATTTCATAGCATCTCAATAAATGAGATTTGATGACTTGTTATTACCTTTATTTAATTTTATACTTTTTTTGTGGTACTAGGGATTGAACTCAGGGGTATTCTACCTCCGAGCTACACCCCCAGTCCTATTTTTAATACTTTATTTTGAAACAGACTCTCACTAAGTTGTGGAGTGCCTCACTAAGTAACTGAGGCTGGCCGCAAACCTCAATTCTCCTGTCTCGGTCTCTCAAGTATTGGGATAAAAAGTGTGCACCACCATGACCCGCTTAAGGGGTTTCTTTCTAATTTTAACTTAAATGTTATTTTCTTCTTCAGTCTATCTATACATATGATGGATGATTGACAATTACATAAGTATATATATATATATATATAAATATACAAAATTTAGAATTTTCACATATTTTCTGATAGTTAACAATAGAAAATTATTGTCAAAAATGAAAAAATGTTTTAATTTCGGTTATCAACTAGCTGTACTATAAATGAAATCTGATGGTTGATCTTTACTCGTTGACAAGCAATGAAGATGATAATTGTGTCTCATGTGAATAAGACAATCTATTAAAGGGAAGAGCTTATGAAATTTGTGTTATTAGACATTTGAAAATATGTTCTTATCTTAGGAAGATATGGCAAAGTACTTCACACTTGAATTCTGTGATTTAGAATTCACAATATGCATTTATTTTCACAATATGTGAAAGAAAATTCGATCAGGTAGAGGATCCAGATGCACTAGC
>PVLC010023014.1:0-26064 GCA_004027655.1 Graphiurus murinus | reverse complement strand
GACTGGTAATATTTATTTTCTTAGTACTTAGCATAGTGCCTGGTAAAGAAAATGAATTTTATTAATATTTGTGAACAAAATCCAACTGATTCTGGCTAACAAAAATGCATATGATAGTTTATTTGCCTCAGGATAAATTTGCATATATCCTTTTACACCAATTCAATTTTTCACATCAATTCTCTGAACATAATCCCAACGACTATGGACTTCATTTGTAAAATGGCAAGAATGGGCAGATGTATAACTCCATGAGCCCAATTATCTATTGCCATTGAGGGGAAAGCAAGCTGTCAAAAAGGGGTATTGGATGTCCCACTGTTCCTTGCAATGGGTTAGAAAAAATTACTAATTTCTCCATATGCAAGATCAAACTTGCACTGTGTCACCGTGTCACCATGTCACTGTACCCATGTGTTTCTCTTGGCTTCTACAGTTTCCCTCCAATCCATTGCCTGGAGCATTAAGACTGTGCACAGATGGTGACTACCATAAACATAGCAACCTGACCTGTGTTCCTTCGGAGGATTTTTATTGCAGTCATTTTGAAGAAGATTGATGACAGTCTTATGAAGAAGACAGAACTGCAGGTTTTAAAAGATTTATAACACAAAGAAATAGTACTTCATTTTATTATCTTCCTATTTTAAACTATATTAAAAATTAAAAGGTTGGGAAATCAGTGTCTATTTTACTAGTGACATTATTATGATACAAGTTTATAGCTTTAATTTTTGTTTTTATTTTCTAGAATTTTATTTTTCTATTTTTAAAAATATGGAATTTTTGTTTCATCCTTCTGTAGGACCATGTAATCTTCTCTGTATCATTCCAATTTTAGTATATGTGCTGCCAAAGCAAACATATAGCTTTACATTTTTTAAGCACTTTTTGATAATGATAAAACTAGAAAATGGAGAGCCAGTGTGTGGTCGAGTTAAAGTCAGATCTGTGTCACTTAGATGAGGCATCATTGTATCTCATTTCCCAAAGATCAAAAAAGTACATCAATTTTGACAAGACAGATAAAATTCTCAATAAAAGTCTTCAATAAACAGATATTGAACAAATTAATTGTGCACTAATAACTTGACAGAAAACATGGATCTTAGTGTGTGTGTGTGTGTGTGTGTGTGTGTGTGTGTGTGTGTATGTGTGTGTGGTGGTACTGAGGATGAAACTCAGGGATGTTCTATCTCTGAGCTACATCTACAGCCCTATTTTATTTTGAAACAGGGCCTTATTAAGTTGTAGATGGCCTCACTAAGTTGCTGAGGCTGACTACAAACTTGTGATTCTTCTGTCTTAGCCTCCCAAGTACTGTGATTACAAGTGTGCACCATCACACCGGACTATAATTTGTGTTTTTATTTCTTACTTTATTCTTTCCTTTATTTAATCATTCAATACATGATTTAGAATTTAAAATGTAGAAAGACCTATCAAGATGTTGAAAATAACACGATTCCTAGTGTGGGGGCGACTAGGGATTAAATCCAGGGACAGTCTACCTCCAAACTGCATCCTCAGACCTTTTTATTTTTTTGTTTTAAAATATGGTCTTGCTAGGTTGCTGAGGGTCTTGCTAAGTAGTTGAGGTTGGTTTCAAACCTGCAATCCTCCTGTCTCAGCCTTCCAGTACTGGAATTACAGCCATGTACCACCATGCGCAGCTAATTTTTAAAAGAAAATAATCTTCATAGTTTTGTGTTCTATGTGGAGAAAGGTAAATCCAAATGAATAATTCATAATCATAACTGTGAAAACAAAATTAAGCATATGTATGCTTAATTTGATCATTATTTAATATATATTAAATATATAATATATATGCTTAATATACATATTTGATCATATATATGTATATATATATATATATTATAACCAGCAGTAAAGAAAATCTACTCAAGATTTTCTGGATATTCTAAATAATACAGTGAGAAAAGAAAAAAGTCTAAATTTCAGGAGAAAATAGTTAAAACTGTCATTATCTATTGAGAATATGTTTATATACACAAAGAGCCAATAGAATGAATCATCAAATAATCACCAATCTCTTCTAATTTAAAGAGTTCAACAAACTGACTTAAGTTCCACATATTAAAAACAATAACTCCCTATTCACCAGCAATATAACAGCTACAGAATCTTGAGCAAATGATGACTCACTGTTAATCTTTAAACATATTAAGGGAAAGATTCATTATTATGATTATGATTAAGAGGTAATCATTGTATTTTTGGAGATATGCACAGATATTGAATTGCCTACAGATGAAGTGATATTAAGTCTGGGATTTGCTTCAAAATATTCCTTTGGGGAAGGATTGGATAGGGGTATAAGTAAAAGAAGAGTGGCAAAATGCCAATAATGGTAGGAGCTGTGTGATAATTCCATGGTTGTTCATTAGATAGTAATTTCCCTTCCTTTTGTGGATGTTTGAAATATTCTATCATAAAGGAAAAATGTTAACAAAGGCAAACAAATAATTTGGGAAATAGAACAGGACATATTACTCAACCTTGCATTAAATAATCTCCTGATTTTTTTTATAGCTGCCTTACAAGTATATACTTTCCTAAATAATGCATTATTTATTTAGTTATCAATTCAATCTTTAAATTGTACTTATGAGTAAAATTTCTAGACTGTAGGATTAAAATTTACTAGGTGATACCAAATTATTTTCCTAATTAGTTACACAGATTATAATTCCAGATTAAGTATGTTATTAGCTTTTAAATTTTTATAAATTGACAGATAAATTTATATATATTTAGCATGTGTGACATGATGATTTTTTTAATAGGGCCTATCTGGAGAATGATGTCTCATTTTAGTTTTCTTTTATATTTTCTATTTTATCAATAATGCTAGCTTCTTTTCCAATAATTATTAGCCATTAATGTTTTCTCTGTAGTGAAATGACTGTCAAAGATTTTGCATATTTTTAGTTGAACTGATTTTTATTTATTCAGAGTCATGTTTGTTTTAATAAAGATAAGCTAATTTCAACAAAATTGATCTATATAGATATTTTAAATTTTGAGTATCTTTCTGGAAATATATATGCCCTTGGATTTCTGAATGTTTTGTGCACATTCCTGTATCAAACAATGTACTCATTTATTTAGGAATAGATCATAAACCCTTTGCTCAGTGACTGAAACTTTATTCTTGATGCTATAGAAGGGAAACAATAAATAAAAGTGAGCTTTATGAAGCCAGACATGGTAGCCCATGCTTGTCTTAGCTTGGGAGGCTAAGACAGGAGGATCACAGGTTGACAGCCAGCCTCTGCTAGTTAGTGAGGTCCTCTGAAACTTAGTGAGACCCTGTTTCAAAATAAAGAATGAAAAATAGGGCTGGGGGTGTAGCTTGGAGGTAGAATGCCCCTGGGTTCAATCCTCAGTACTGAAAAAAAAAGAAAAAGAAAAAGTGAACTTTACAAATTTAAAATATTCATCACATGCAGTGGACCACTGAAGTCAATATTTTTTATGATGCCATTATACAATTAGAGCACATTTAGTACTTCTTGTGATGTTCTGTTCATAATATTCATTTTCTGTGTTATAAATAGCCGCGGGTATGGATTATTAGTAACATTTATTTATTTATTTTTCATCTAAATGGTTTAGGGATATGCCAAGAGATTAGATTCAGATTTTGATTCATATATGTTATAATTCAAATTGAGTAATATATATATATATATATATATATGACTCAGTTACATGAGTCATATATACACATACATTATATATATATATGTCAGTAATATAAATGTGTGTACATGTAGAAGATGACATATGTTGAATAGGACAGAAAATTATTTTGTTGTATGACAAGAGAATAAATAATTATTGTATATTAGGTCATACACTATGAAGAACTTAAGGGAATATGTCTATCAGAAATATGCATAATTGTAAAGTAGAAATAGGCATTTTCCTCTTCTTAGTGTGTTTCAAAGTGCATTTGAAAAAATGCTAATCCATCGTCAATAGATTTAAACTGTAGTATGATTTTAAAGAATATATATATATAGCATGTTTCTTTTTTCTACCAACTGGCTTAGAATTTAACAATTAAAAAAAAATACTGATATAAACATACACATACCTAATGAGAATACCTCTGGCACAATTTCAATCCCACGATGTTTTCCCTTCTGATGTCCATCTATTAGGGCAGAAATTCCAGGATTATGCTTTCCTACTCACACAGAGACAATGAGATGTTTTATTTGCTTTTGATTTTGTTTTAACTTTAACAAGAGTCTCACTTAGTTGCTGAGGCTGGCCTGGAAACTATGATCCTCCTGTCTCAGCCTTCCAAATACTGGGATTGTAAACATCAGCTTTGACACCTGCTTGCAATGCTTGATTTATTACACTTCAAAATATTCGTGTTGAAATGAAAGGCTAAAAGGTGTAATGACTTAAGATGTCAACAAAAGAAGGTTTGTTGGGCATTATTTTTTTTTTTTTTTTTTTTTTGCGGTACTGGGGATTGAACCCAGGGGCATTCTACCTCCAAGCTGCACCTCCAGTCCTATGTTTTATTCTTTATTTTGAAACAGGGTCTCACTAAGTTGCAGAGGGTCTCACTAAGTAGCTGAGGCTGGCCTCAAACCTGGATCCTCCTGTCTCAGCCTCCCAAGTACTGGAATTACAAGCATGCATCACCATGCCCAGCTGGGCATATTTTTTTAGTTATTCCTTTTATATCTTTTTTTTTAGATGCTCACAAAATTGTTTATTTAAAGAACTGGTTATTGTGGAATTGGACCACCATTAGAAAGAGTGATTCTGTCTATATAAAAATAATATAGCTTGACATATTTACTTAATTTGAACTTGAGAATTCTATATCTAGTCAAGACTAAAAAAGATAAAAATAATTTTGAGTGTAGATTCCATGTTTTAGAACTATACAAACACAGTAGCAATGAGTAGAACAAAGAGTCTAATCTATGGCATTTAGTTTAATTATCAAGATCAATATCTTTATCAAAGAAAATTAATTCATTCTCTCTTCAGGACACCAATTTTTAATTGTCTATGTATCTGCCATTGTGTTAAGAGTTGTGAAATATTAAGTTGTCTCTAAGACATTTTTTCTCTTTTCTTATGCGTTAAAAGAGTAAAGGGGTAAATAAATAAGATATGTAAGTATTTTAATTGATATAGTCATGCACCTCGGGAAACTCTAACAGAGTGTAAGACATGCCACCTGCATCAAATAGAATAGAATGGTCAGAGAAAGCTCTATTGAAGGTGAGATGACTGTATGCAAGTTCAGACACAATGACAGTGGTAGATGTATATAAAAAAAAAAAATAATCCTAGGAGGTTTTGTTTTTTTTTTATCTGTCAAACATTCATGGTTACCTGTTCTTTAGATGGGCCTGACATTTGTTGATCCTCACTGTGTTTACCTTATTCTTCAATATGGGTTTGTCCATTTAGTTGATATTTTGATTAAAAAAAAAATGGGTAGTTATGAGACTGGCTAGGTCCATTTTTCTGTTTTTACTGAAAATAAATTTTTAATCCCCAAAATAATTTTTTTAATGTAATCTTATTTTTTAATTTAATTATTTATTAGTACATCTCAATTATAAATTATAGTAAGGTTCGATGTGATTAAAATCATACACACACACAAGTCTTCTTGTATTTCCCTCCACATCCCACCCCACTCCTCACTTCTCCCTCTCCGTGTGAGTTAGCGAGATTGACAAGTAATACCTTCACATATTGCCATAGTATTATTTGAACCTTTTCCTTAATTTTTATGATGATTTTCTTTTTTTTCTTGTAGTACTGGGAATTGAACCCAGGGGCATTCTACTTCCAAACTACAACCCCAGCCCTATTTTATTTTTATTTTTAAACAGGGTCTCACTGGGTTGATGAGAGTCTCACTAATTGCTGAGGCTGTCCTTGAACCTACAATCCTCCTGTCTCAGCCTCCCCAGTACTGGGATTACAAGCATGCCATGATCATAACCATGATTTACTTTTTGCATAATGTTTTATATATGCTTTTTATTAGTCAGCATTCTCAAGACTGTAATCTAAAGACTTGACTATGTAAATTAGATGAACGAAGATCTATTTGCTCACAGTTTTTCTTGGAGATACTGGGTCTCAGTCCCTGTGAGGCCAGCATCTGGATCTTGGGGCATGGCAGAGAGAGGGAGAACACACTGGCAGTGTTTCTCACATCATGGAAGCTGGAAGCAAGAGAGATCCAGCAAGGGGAGGTGGAACCATATGTAACTCCAAAGGCCACATCCTCCAGGGCCACACCTTTTCCAGTCACACCCTACTGGCCTGGGCTACCACCCAGTTAATTCATTACAATGGATTTATCCCTGCTGGGATTTCAACCCTCATGGCTCAATTACAGCCACTCCGAACACCAATTTATGAGCTCTCCAAGGGGCCTTTCTGTAACTAGAACATGTTTCTACCCATTAAACATTTGTAGTACACAGTGACTCTAGAGACAACAGATAAGCACTGAGGTATGTATTAAATACAGTACTAAGATAAAGAATGTAAACTAAAACTCCAAAGACAAAACATAAATATTTTCTTATATGGTGATGTTGGGTAGAGGAATGAAGAACATGGGTAGGAGACTTCAGAGAAAATAAATATTTACACTAGGGGGAATATAACATACTTGTTCTTATTTACTTCAGTATCAGAGCATTATGTTAGCAAAGGGCAGATGTGGGAAAGTGAAAAATAAAATCATGAAAATAGAATATAATACATTTATATATTTCAAGGACAAACTGCTTTCTCAGTGAAAAGCTAGGGAATTTGGAACAGTACAGAACTTCTTTTACAATGTCAGTAAATAGAAAGCAAGAGGAAAATCAATGAAACTTTTAGGTTATTACGTACTTTTAGGTTGTATATGCAACTTATATGTTTTCAATTGTATGTATTTGTTTTAAAGTATTTTTGTTAAATTAGGTTTATATTATTTTATATCTGATCAGGTTCCCCATCCTCCACCATCCCATAGTTGATGTCTGACCACTCACTCCAACTAGCAATAATTTTAGTGGGTTAGTTTAGCCAGAATCCTCTTTACCCCTGATGCTGGCTGTAAACCTCGATTCTCCTATTTCAGCCTCCCAATTACTGGGATTACAAACCTGCACCACCAAGCCCAGGAATAGTTACTGTTTTTCCTTATTGTATTCTAATATGTATAATTGAGTGATTTTTTATTTAGCATCCATATGATGAAAATATCATATTCTACAAGTGTGGAATCTTCTTCAGTTCTTCAGTTGTGGAAGGAGAACATATGATGAGAAAATCCACATTACCCAAGATCTGGACCTAGAAGAGAATCTATTGAATCTTTGCTATTGTTCTTGAATTCCTCTACAAAGAGTTAGTAACACATCTAGATACATTCAGGTGAGGTAAAAGTAAAAGTGCAGAGAATATTGGCGATCCTGATCACCTCCCTATGTAAAAAAGTGTTAGAATTGTCTCTTCACCTATACAGATAATCAAATACTTGACTTTACCAAAATTAGCATGGATGCAATACATAGAAAATCCAGGGTCATGAAAATATTCTTCTCCTCAGATTAATAATAAAAAAGTTCTTTCCAGGAACATGAAAAGACAATTAGGTTTGTTATGCCTTAGGATATTTTGTAGATCTATTTCTCAAATATGGAAAGTTAGAAAGTAAATAAATGGATATGAAAATGTTAGCTTTTAGATTACTTTCGAAATGTGTGTATTTTATCAAATTTAATTTATTTTTAAAAGGTCACCTACTCTAGTTCTGAAATAGATCACTTTTTTTATTTGTTTTTGTCTATATCGATAATAAAAAGAACACAGATGTTAATTGGTGTGTATCAGCAGCTCAAAGAGGGAGGAAGACAGATTAACTTCCTTTACCTGAAGTTAAAAAAAAAAAGAGGACTTTACCTGAACAAGAAAAAAGAAAACAGTACTTCTTTTACCAAAAAGTTCATGGATGTATAAATTATTTGGTTAGTTTATTGATTTTCTTAAGTGATCATTTTTCAGAGAACATTATCAAAATAAGTTTGGTATTGGAAGCCTGAAAGACATCTTTTCAAATCTTAAATATTATAAAAGCAAAGCTCAATAAAAAAAAATTCATTTTAAAAATCAGACCTGAATGTGAGATACAAGCTGTAAAGCATATTAAATTCTCTAGAGCTGCCCATCAGCCAGCCACGACAGGTTTGAAGGTCATTGTTGCTGGCCATTTGGCTAAATATCAACTCAATTTCAGTCCTGATCAGTGATTCGAAACTGACCCACACAGATGGGCAACCATGTGGTGCCCCAGTGCATATTAATCAGAAGATTCCCCTACTCCATAAAGGAATAGATCAGATGTTTAAAAAGAAACTGTGTGAAGACAAAATGCAGAAGGCATGAGAGATGAGCCAAACCATTCCCAGATACTTTGCATATTGATCCTTCACTCTGTGAGACCTTTTTGCCTGTAGGGAATGTAGGTCCTGTCTAAGTAATTTTTCCACATGTGAAAAGAAGCAAACAAATAATAAACATCCAGTTCAAATGGTTTACAGTCATTTTAGCTTTATAAGGATATAAGATATCCCACTTTTTCATGTCATTGATTCTCCATAGTGAAATATCTTCAGTTTTAAATTATTCTGGTTTTTTTCCTCCTGATATTTGGTTCTTAGTGCTCTAAGAGTATGAAGAACTGTTAAGTGTGGGGTCATCAAAGCATGAATATATGACTTTGAGAATTCATCTTATTTTGAATCCAAATTTAAATAATATCTATAGTGGCTTAAACAATATATCCTTTTATTATCTAACTACAAATATCTGAAAATGATTTCTATTTTCTTAACATGCTTTGGTTAAAATAGCTCTGTGTGGGTCAAATGCATGTCAGATTAAAAAAAATATATATATATATATATATGCAAAGTAGTAAAAGTAATTCACATATTTTCTGTTTGTACACATTCTTTTATTTTCTCACTAGATTCAATTGTAGAAAAAAATAACTTGTATAATTTTATGACCAGCCAAAGTCACCTAATGGAATAATAAAAAATAGTTGTCATTTCATCATAGTATGAATAGAAAAGAAAATAATTATTTAAAAAGTTGCTTAATATATTTTATCTTATTTCCAACACTCCTCTGCATTTAGACAAAACTGTTAAAATTTAATTTAATTATTTAATCAAGTGAGCTACAAAAGGCAACTTCACTATTTTATCATCAAATTTAACATTATCCAACCTCTGCATCCTTTTTAGTCTTTGCAACAACAAAAACCACAACAACATTCACAAATGTTCATGTTCAATAACTTAAATAAATCCTAGAATTTCTGATCTAGTATGTTATTCTGGACTTATTTTTTCCTATTATACATCTTTCCTCCTATTGATGCTTTATGGCTATTTTTAAAATTTTTCCACAATGTATATATGACTATGGCATATATCCCTCTTACAAGAATACTTTTCTACCTCTACATTTTTCATATTTCTCATTTTATAAAGTGGGAGTGCTTCATCATATTCTCAATCCAAATATGAATAATAAGAATTTGTTTTATTCTTTCCCATTGTTTCTTGTTCTTGGGAAAGTCCACAGTGATATGACTGTCATATAGCATTTGGTCAATAAAAAGCTGTTGAAAAAATGAATTAATGATTGGAAGAAGATATTGTCATTACCATTTCAGAATCTGAGGATAACTAGATTTAAGTAGCCTGTCCAGCTTCACATATCTAATAATTAGAAATATGAGGGTCTAACACCCATATCTCTATATAACCTAGATGAGTCTCACTCAAAAGCCCTTGCACTGGAACTATCACATTAGAATGCGCAGACACTTGACTCTCTTCCTCTGCCATGACTCTCCAGTCTGTTACTCAGCCCAGTTCTCAGGTTTGTTTGTTGTTTTCATCCTAAATTATTTTTCCTATGTCTATTTGTCCAATAGCTACTTTTTGTCAATAATGAAGTAACTAATTTTATCATTCTCTGTCTGATAATAAATATTTTTATGTTTATTTTTTTAAATACATTGACTTATATTTTTATTTTTCTTATAACTCAATTTTTTTGACATTAAGTTTCATCACACAGGTGGGGTGGTGGCGCACACTTGTAATCCCAGCATTTGGGAGGCTGAGACCAGAGGATCTGGGTTCGCGGCCAGCCTCAGCTACCTAGTGAGGCACTCCGCAACTTAGTGAGACCCTGTTTCAAAATAAAGGATAAAAAGTAGGGCTGGGGGTATAGCTCGTAGGTAGAATTTCTCTGAGTATCCCCAGTACTGCAAAAAAAAAAAAAAAAAAGTATCATCACACAGAGCTTCCAAATCATAATGTATAAGACCCTAAGCCTCATTGTTATCGTGGACTGAGGGATGGGTTAGGGCCTGAGGAAGTACAGCTATAAAACCCTATTCCCCAAATTAACCAACCATATCTGCTTTTATCAGTTCTACATTTTGATATTTATACTATTTTTAACTTTAATATGTGGCCACATTCTTATTCAGTTCTCAAGAATCCAAAGATGAGTACTGTAATCCCAGTACTTGGGCAGCTGAGATAGGAGGATCACAGGTTTGAGGCCAGTATGTGGTAATTTAGTGAGACCTTTTTTAAAAAAGAATAAAATAGGGATGGGAATGTAGCTCAGATAGAATGCCCCTAGGTGACAGAAAAAGAAAGAAGAAAGAGAAAGGAAAGAAAGAAAGAAAGAAAGAAAGAAAGGAAGGAAGGAAGGAAGGAAGGAAGGAAGGAAGGAAGGAAGGAAGGAAGGAAGGAAGGAAGGAAGGAAGGAAACATATGTGTACTCATCTGGTCCTAACTAATTTTAGTAGTCTCCAGGGAGCTTCCTAGGAATAGAGAAATTACCTGCATATCACAAACTAGGACTTGGACTACTTTTTTTCAAACAAACATCTAAGTAGAAATATTAACTAAAGGTTTGGAAAAGACGATCCAGTTTCTTAAATGTTTATCTTATTAGAGATAAAATAAGATGTGGTAGGCAGCTGAATAGAAAAGATCTTCTTTAAAAGTTCTCCTAAATGTTAGCTCAAGATAACAAACATTTTACAAAACTCAGAATATCTTAAAGTTAAGAAGAAAACTAAGTCATAAAGACTAAAAAGACAACCTGTAATTCCAGTACTTAGGAGTCTGAGACAGGAGGATCACAGGTTGGAGGGGCAGAGGGCAGTAATTTAGTGAGATCCTATTTCAAAAGAAAAAATAAAAAAAAAAAAAGGGCTGGAGATGTAGTACAGAGGTAAAATGACTCTGGGTTCAAGTCCCAGTAAAACACACACACACACACACACACACACACACACACACACACACACGACACAAAAGGATTACATAGAAAAATTTATAACTAATATATAATTTAATCATATATTTGTGTGTGCTGATAATGTATGACATTATAAATAATTCTTCTGATTCTTGTCAACATTATGCTGTAATCAAAGTTCCCTAGAAGATGGTGAGGAAGAAAGAGAGTTGGTAAAGGGGGCATATTTTCCATTGCAAAAACCATTGCTGTATGTAGATAGTCCAGTAATTTGCTTCCAGATAGGGACAGAACTAAAAGGAAATAAATCATTTTCCAACATCAGGTCAAAATCACCTAACTAGGATTAAATTACTAACACAAATCACTAGCAGACAGTGGAACAATATGAATTAAGTCTCTTCAGAAAACTTATAAATGGTTTGTTTTATTTACTTGTGTAATAATCTCACAAATTTATTTTCCAAATGACTTTTTTTCAATATTTTTCTCACCCAATTTGCAATCAATTTTACTAGAGCTTACAACTATGTAGTTAAGTTCTCTACTTCATTTTTACTATTGCCTTGGCTTCTGAAAAAATGCCATAAAAGTCATGAAATTTCTCTATATTAAAAGGACACTAAGTATTTAAATATTATTCAATCATAATTTCACTTTTGTCTTTTTCTGTGAATTTGTAGAATAGTAAAACATATCAAAAAGTGGTAGAAATATCAGTTTTCTCCCACTCAGTGACTTTTTTGTGTTCATCTATATTTTATTTAAAGAATTTTTTGCTCGCATCAAAATGATTCATCTGTTCTCTTAACAGTGGCTGAAGATACTTGGCAAAAATCTTCAAATTGGGATTATTCCCTAGAATATAAATCTTAAAATATTGTTCTGAAAGAAACTACAGCAGAGAAAATACTGTTTATGTGATGCTAATTTATTGAATTCTCCATAAATTTACTTATTTTTCACAGTTATTTCATATTCAATTTTGACTCACCCTGAATGACTGTATCTTTCCAAAACATTGTTGAAGCCAGCACTATTCTTTAAATAAGCCAATGTATACCTTTAAAGGGTTTAAATAAAGTAAAATACTTATTTTTAATAATATAATTTTAATATTCAGAAAACAAAGTTGATATCAAAGGGTGATAAGCACACAACAGAGAGCTAAGAATACCCATACAATAGAGGCTATTCACTTTTAAGCCATAACTAGTGGTAAATATCTACCTCCAGAATAAGATACTATAAAGGGAGAGAGAATAGGAAACCTACAGTGAGAGAAAGCTATCAAAAGCAACAAAGATATAAACTTAAGAAATCTGAATACATGAGAAGGAACAATAGCAAAGAAACAATGAGCTCCTACAACCCCACAATAACAGAACCCGCCAACACAGAATCGCAGAGATTGTCAGAAAGACAATTCAAAACTTTAATAGTAGAAATGATACAGGATTTCTGAAAAGAATTCAGAGAGCCTGAAAGACATAAAGGAACAAATAAACAAATAATCTGACACCCTGAACAGGAAATAAAAAAAAAAAAAAGCTCTGATCTGAACTAAGTGAAGGATGCCATAATTGAAGTGAAGTCAGCAATACAAACTATAAACAGTAGATCAGACCACAAGGAAAATAGACTCTCACTCTTAGAAGATGACCACTGCAGCCAGGCGTGGTGGCGCACACTTGTAATCCCAGCATTCGGGAGGCTGAGACTGGAGGATCCAGGTTCGCGGCCAGCCTCAGCTACCTAGTGAGGCACTCCGCAAATTAGTGAGACTCGGTTTCAAAATAAAGAATAAAAAATAGGGCTGGGGGTATAGCTCAGAGGAAGAATGCCCCTGAGTTCAATCCCCAGTACCACAAAAAAAAAAAAAAAAAAAAGAAGATGACCACTGCAAAAATGAACACACAGTATATAATTTAGAAAACAAAACAATTCAACAGCATGAATTGGACATTGACGAGATCTGGGTCAAACACATCAAAGTCAATCACTAAGTCCAACATAAGAAGAAGAGAGGGGAGAGGGACTGGGAAGGGAATTGTAGAAAGGCTAAATGAGTGATGTGTGCATGTATGCCTCTACCTTCCTGTACCTCATCAAGACATATGATTACAATGCACCAATAAATTTACCAAAAGAAGAAGAAGAAGAAGAAGAAGAAGAAGAAGAAGAAGAAGAAGAAGACAGAAATAAAAAGATTATACAGTGGATCTCAGTAAAAAGAAAAGAAAAGAACAAGGATCCGTGACATTTTGGCCGTTTCTATTTCTTACTCTATCTCCCAGATTATTGTGACTGCAGCTCCTCACTGCTTTCATGTAATCAAAATACCAGGCGCCTTCTCCTCTCCAAATCCTAGTTTGGGGATAGATTCAGTCTAAGGCTATAGTTTCACACTGGGAGAAGCAGCTTGCCAACTTTCTTATTCTCAATGCTGAGTCGCACAAGTCCTAAGTAAGTATAACAAGAGGACTGTGGTTCCCTCACCTAACTCCAACTCAGAGGGCAGAAGTTCTCCCTCCAGTACAGCATGTGGAGGCATGTGAGAGCCCCAGTCTCCCCTATCACAGGTTGACCATGATGTAAGGCTCCCCACTGAGAAGGAAGAACCACAAAGCCAGAAAGTAACACCGCTGGCCACTGCCCTGCTCAGAGAGCAAGTGTCAGCCTCATCTCTGGTGCATTAAGACAGACGTGCTGCCCAGGTTTCCCCAGGAGAAAGCTTGACTTGCAACCAAGAATTGAAAGTCATCACTAACAGGAGCAGAGAGTGTCTGATAGCTCTATGATCCAAATAACAAGAAAATTATAGACTAGATAGAAATTTAAAGCAGCAGGGAAAAAAAAATTAGTGAAAGAGGAAACTTGTTGGATCAACCTCAAAGAGTGCCAGCACTTTACACCTGCAAAGGCGCACAGATTTTACTGGATCCAAATGTAGCACAATTTATACTCCATGATGTTGTCAAAAACAATAGGGCATCTGCTAGCTATTAGAGGATATTGACAGCTGAGTACAAAACAATAGAGGCAGACCAGCAATAGGTTTAACAGGGAGATGAGGAAAGACAGAATCCCAAAGACCAGACTCAAATCACAGTCCTGTTCCAGTGGTCAGGGAGACTGTGCAGCCCACGACTGCACTCTTGTTTTATTTTGGGGGGAAGTTTAATTTTCTGAGGATTGAACCCAGAGACATTCTACCTGCAAAGTACACCCCAGCCATTTTAATTTATTTTTTTATAACAAGTCCTTATTAAGTTGCTGAGGGTCTCCCTAGGTTGCCAAGCTTAGCCTCAATTCTACAATAGCCCTATGTCAATCTCCCAAATACTGAGATTATGGGCATGTGTCACCATACCCAACACAGAACTGCATTTTTTAAGAAACTTTAGAGGGTGCACACTGAGGATAAATAAATTTCACAAATAAAGATGAGTCAGATCACTAAATAAACAAGCAAACATCAAGCCCTACAAAGTGAGATTGAGTTAGTACACAGAGTCTCTACCATGTATTCACTGTTGTTTTTCTTTAGGTAATTTGTCATTTTTATCTGTTTTTCTTCAATACTTATTCACATATTTGCTTTTAAATAATTTAAATAAGAAATGTTGAGCCAGTGTGGTGGCACATGCTTGTAATCCCAGTACTTGGGAGGCTGAGACAGGAGGATCGCAGGTTTGAGGCCAGCCTCAGCAACCTCTTGAGGCCCTCTGCAACTTAGTGAGAACTTGTTTCAAGATAAAAATAAAATAAAATCAGTCTGGGGGTGTAGTTCAGAGGTAGAATGCCTCTGAGTTCATTCCTCAGTACCACAAACAAAAATAAAATAAATGTCTAAATGTCTAGTTAGTTTAGTGCTCTGTGTGTGAGTGTGTGTGTATGTGCGCATATGTGTATGTATTTTCATTTTGTTTGGGGTTCACTATGATTGTAGTATCTAAAGGCTGATTTTTAAAATTGCTTTTAGAAGATTCTCAGCCATTATGCCTTTAAGTTTGTCTTCTTCCCTATTTTCCTTCTCTTCTATTCTGGGATTCCAACAACATATTTTATAAAATATTTCCTCCTCCTTCCTCCTGTCTCAGAGCTTTTGAGTGTCTCTTCTGCTTTTTTCTTGATTCCTTCTCTTCACTTCTGGGTGGTTAATTCTTCAAGTTTCCTGATCCTTTCATCAACCATGATGAGAACCCTTATTAACCTTTTGAAATAATTCCTCATCTTTGTTGCTGTAGTTTAATTTCTATCTGACTTTCATTATTTCTCTTTTTTTCTGAAATTCCCCATCACACTCTGAATATTTTGCATCTTTCCCCAATAAAGCCTTTAATATATTAAAATGGTTATTTTAAATTTACTATTTTGTAGTTCCAGCATCTGGATCCATCTATAAGCTGGTTTTATAGTTTGCTTTACATCATGAAAAAGGGTTTATTTTTTTCATTTTTGTGGCTTTTCTAAGTTTCTTTCTTTCTTTCTTTCTTTCTTTCTTTATGGCACTGGGGATTGGACCCAGGGGCATTCTACCTCCAAGCTACACCCCCAGTCCTATTTTATATTCTTTATTTTGAAACAGGGTCTCACTAAGTTGTGGAGGGCCTCACTAAGCAGCTGAGGCTGGCCGTGAACCTGGATCATCCTCTCTCAGCCTCCCAAGTACTGACTGGGATTACAAGAGTGCGCCACCATGCCTGGCTTATTTTTATTTTTAAATAAGGTCTTCCTAAGTTGTTGAGAGTCTCGCCAAATTGCTGAGGCTGGCCCTGAGCCTGCCATCCTCCTGTCCCAGCCTCTCAAGTACTGGCATTACAGGCATGCACCACTGTGCCTGGCTGCTTCAGGTCCTTTCATAAAAGTCATCTTTTCTGGCTACACAATTTGGAATTTTTATTTCCTTTCTTCCTTGCTTTATTTATTTATTTTTCTTCAGTGATGAATTTTGTCTTTCCTTTTAGCAAATACACTTCACCAAGGCCTACGCAGGACATTTGTATGTTTTCTTTACCAATGGGTCCCTGGTGACTTGACTATGTCTGGCCCATAGTAAACTGCAATAGATATTTGTTGAATGAATGAATGAATGAATGAATGAATGAATGAACTGCTCTTTCAGTTACCTATTTCAGAATGAAGCAGGAACTGGAGGATGCGCTGGACCAGCAAGCCAGCCACGGGGTTCAGCTTCAGCTGTGCCACTGAGTAGCCACGTGACGCGGGCCTGTTGCTTTACTTTTGTTTTTTTGTTGTTGTTTTTTGTTTGTTTGTTTGTTTTTATTTTATTTTATTTTTTTTACTTGGTGCGCTGTAATTACACATCTTTGTTTGGTACAAGCTAGTATAGGTAAAGACATCCATGCACACATTTCTCATTTAACCCTTCCCCAATTCCCGCCCCACTCCCTCCTCTTCCCTCCTTCTCAAGATCAGTTTAGTGATTGATTTTGATGTGTTCATAGAAAGTACGTCATGTTCATTAGGGTGTCCTCCCTACCCCCTTCACCTTCCATTAAGTCAAATTCTTTGTTCACCTAAGGATTCTCCTTCATCTGGAGTCCCTCTAAAGTCCCATTTTCTCCCTAGCTTCCACATATTAGGGAGCACATTCTATTTTTAACTTTTTGTGACTGACTAATCTCGCTTAACATAATGTTTTCCAGTTCCTTCCATTTCTTTGCAAATAACATGATTTTGTTCTTCTTTATGGCCGAGTAAAATTCCATTGTGTACATATCCCGTAGTTTTGTAATCCATTCATCTGTTGATGGACATCTTGGCAACAGACCAACGCATCAGACCAACGCATGTGTATCTATGTTTATAACTGCACAGTTTACAATTGCCAAACTATGGAACCAGCTTTTCTAAGTTTCTATTGAGTACTAGATATTCATTTTGGACACAGAACAGCAGCAACTCCTCTGAGGTAAGCAGCATGTATGCCTGGAAAAGGACATGATTTATTTCTGCTTGATGGCTATTTTGAGGACTCAGTCAATCTGTCCAGAGTTGAGCGGGGGTTGGGGATTCTGTTGCTATGGTTCCTTTCAACGTAACACTCAAAAAAAAAAAAAAAAATTCTTCTGGAGTTACCTTCTGCAGCTGAAGATGCTAAAAAAAAAAAACAGTTAATGTTTCTACTCAACCTTCAAGGTTTAATCTGCCATTTTAATCTATGTCCCCAAATCAGTCTCTGTCCATGCTTATAACCTCCTGCTCCAGGTGTAGAATGCTATTGCTTATGACTATGTTCCTGATGATCTTTTGGAAGCACATGGTGTAGTTTTGTGTTATCCATTTCCATCCCCCTCTTAGGAAGCCTCTGTTTCTTTTTCCAAATGATTATTTAAGAACAAAACCAGATTAAAACATGTTCCCCACTAAAAGCTTTTTTTATTCCTCCCTGATTTGGATGCCTACTTTCACTCTTCCAAATCTCATGGAACTTGATATATCCTCTAACTGGTGATTCCCACACTTTATTTTGTGAATACTATTAATAAGCTCTATATTTTCTATAAGATATTGGGACCTTGAGGCCCTACAATATTGTTCTAAACACCATATAATTCCTGATAGATGAGCACAACAAATTCTTGATATATATCCAAAGAGTTAACTCACATTTTAAGATAGCAAATGCATAATGTCTATCTGGGGGGTTTGCATGTAGATCTCAGACTTCATAATTTGTAGTTTAATATAGTTATTCTAAGACGAACATGTTCATGTATGATAAAAAAGAAAATATTAGGTAGAAAGAATTCTGAAGATTGAGCTATAAATTCTCTTCATAAGTTACTGGCTTCATATTTCAGTCTATTTCTTAAATTAAAACTTCTGGGTCACTCATGGTAAGGTAAGGATCTAATTTTTTAAAAGGTATAGCTTTGCAAAGTTTTGCTGACTCTACAATACTCACATATTTTATTTCTTTATAGGACATCATTTTTAATGAAAAAAGGATGATATAATGTAGAAATTGGATTGATGTGGGAAGGTCACCAGAATTCCCATAATTGTATGGGCTGAGCACGTTCATTATGGGAGAATGCCAGGATTGCACATCATATATTACAAACTATGTCTACTCTCTTTGTTCCATTTCATTAGCATGCGTATGCTATTTCATTGTTCACAATATGTGAAATTCAGCTTTTGATTCTCAGAAATGAAATGTTTGGAATATGAAAAATATGCATGTATTTATTTCATAATCAACTTTATAAGTCTACAGTAAAATACAGTACTGGATTCATTCTCTGTACTTCAAGATTGCAAAAGCATTAGAAAACACTAAATGTACTGAATGTGCAAACTGACAGAAAAGGTGCCATGCTTAGAATGTTTTCAGCATGACATCAAATTCAATATAAACTAAGAACCAAAGTATCCAAAGCAGTCAGTTAACTTATAGAACACCCCAAAATATTTGTCTATGTATTTCCTTTGGAAAATTAAATATATTCCTGATAAATAAAATTGAATGAATCCATTAGAAGATTGGTATACCTACTATTTGAGATAAAAGATCAACTAATTTCTATTTACTATGAAGACACATGAAAGAAAAACAAACTTTTGATTGAATTAAGCTAGCCAATCATTAGAGGAATAAAAATGAACCATAAATTATAGATATATTAGATTATATGACATTATCTAAATGAAGACAAATTGAGTTATTTTCTTCCAGTGTTACTGATATAAAAACCCAAGCATACCGATTACCTAAGAAAATGCATGTATACACACACACACACGTTTCTTGTTTCTTTCTTCTTTCTTTCTTCCTTCGTTCCTTCCTTTGTTCCTTTCTTTCTTTCCTTCTTCTTTTTTCTTTTTCTTTTTAAACTGGAGAATGAACCTAGAGGCATTCTCCCTCCTAGATATGGCCTTCACCCTATTTTTATTTTATTTTATTTCATTTATTTTGAAACAAGTTCTCACTACATTGCTGAAGGTCTTGCTAAGTTGCCAAGACTGGCTTCAAACTTGTGATCCTACTGTCTCAGCTTCCCAAGTACTGGAATTATAGGAGGGCACCACCATGCCTGGCTCACATTTCTTTTTTCTCTTCTCTCTTTTAAAATATATAATAAAATTGTTGGATTTGATTCATGTGGAAACAAATTACCATTGAATAAAGACTATAATCATTTCAGTATCATGGAATAGAATAGAAAATACAGAGATAACTCCTCATACTGATAGCCAGTTAATTTTTGACAAAGGTACCAAAAACATATGCTGAAAAAGGAGCACCTTTTCAACAAATGGTATTAGGAAAATTGGATTTCCATATGTAGAAAAATTAAATTATACACAAAATTCAACTCAAGATGCATCAAAGACCTATAAACTAAATCAGAAATTTTTTAATTAATAAAGAAAACATAGGACTAACTCTACAACATATAAGCATTGATAGAGACTTCCTCAATATGAGTCCTAAAATTCAGGGAATATAATTGAGAATAAGTAAATTGGATGCCAACAAATTAAAAAACTTCTGAGCTGCCAAAGATACAACCAAGCATCTGAAGAAAGAATCTGCAAATTTGGGGAAAATTTTTGCCAGCTATTCCTTGGATATAGCACTGATATTTAGAATATATAAAGGACTCAAAAAACTTAACACCAAAAAGAAAAAAAAAAACCTAATTAAAAAGGGCAATGGATCTGACTAGAAACTTCTCAAAAGAAAAAATACAAATGGACAATAAATATATAAAAATGAGCTGGGCGTGGTGGCGCACGCCTGTAATCCCAGTACTTGGGAGGCTGAGACAGGAGGATCTCAGGTTCGCAACCAGCCTCAGCAACTTAGTGAAGCCATCCGTAACTCAGTGAGACCCTGTTCCAAAATAAAAGAACAAAATAGGGCTGGAGGTGTGGGTCATAAGTAGAATGCCCCTGGGTTCTATCTCCAGTACCACACACACACACACACACACACACACACACACACACAATATATATATATATATACATATATATATACATATATATATATGTATACACACACATGTATATAAATGTTCAGCATCATTAAGAATCAGGTAAATGCAAATAAGAACTACCCTGATATTCCATCTAACTCTAACTAGAATGGCAACCTTCAAGAATACAAATAATCAATGCCGGTGAGGATGTGGGAAAATAGGAAGTCTAATATACTGTTGGTGGGACAGTAAGTTAGAACAACTGCTGTAGAGAATTTTACTCAGCCATAAAGAATAAACTGATGTCATCTGCAGGATAATAAATGAAACTAGAGGATATTATTTATCTGAGATTAGCCAGTCTTAGAAAGTCAAGGATCATATGCTTTCTACCATATGTGGAAACTGGAACAAAAAGAGGAAACAAAAAGGACTTCGGTAAACCAGAGAAACAAGCAGAAAAGTGCAAGGGGACTGGGGAACAGAGGAGGAGAGGGGGAAAGTGTGGATTGAGGAAGGAAAGAGTTCAAACAAGGTTCTGTCTTTATGTGAAGGTATCACAACCAATTGAAGTAACATGTATGGGGAAGGTGATGGGGGAACCGGGTGGGATGCAGAGGGAAATCTGTGTGCATGGATGTTTGTAACACTTTGAATCTCACTATAATTTATAATCACAATGCATCAGTAAAAGTATAAAATAAAACTACAATCACTTTAAAGTTATTATACATATATAAACTATTTTTGGTGTGTCTTGTACTTGTTCATCTAAAAATCTGCTTTACAAATCATCCCTTTATACACTTTTAAGCTCAAATCTCAGGTAAACTAAAAGGTCTCCATCATGCCTTTCTTTAGGGACCCACTTCAGGTAAATTACATGGCATTTTAATCTATGACAATAACATAGCAATGAATGTGAGTTTCCTATAGATATAACAGCAGTTGGTGAAATATATAATCTGCTCTTTTGTAGTTATTATTCCTTGGCATTTCAGCCCTGATAAAATGGTCCAACTAATTTATGAATAGGCAGTTTGCCACTTAAACAGATGGCTCTGACTATAGCCCAGAGACCATGTATAGGCCAAGAATGCTGCTGTTGACAGGATTTTCAGACATAAAAAAATCAAATGTCTGTCAGTCTCTTCTTAAGATGTGTCATCCCTAATCCAGTGTTTATTGGACTATGTTCTAATGCAATTTCTTCATTTCCATGAGGAGTGACTATAAAAAGTATTTTAATGAAAAAAAAATAAGAGTTGGCCTTCCTGTTCCAAATGAAAAGCAATATTTTATCTTCAAAGAATTATGCATTAAGCATAAACTATAATTCTACTCCATGACTTTTACACTACCAGGCCAAAGCTAACCAGGCCACTAAAACAGTTAGATTTTGCTGCTTTAAAGAAAAAAAAAATCATCATAACTTCAATCATTATAGCTTCTGATGATATCTTAAATTTATGAATACAAAAACCTGAAATAGGTTGCTTTCAATCAGTATTAAAAAATGAGTTGAATAGTAGCAAAGACTATTAATAGATGAAGAACACTTACCAGACGAAATGCACCCGACCAAGAGGTAAGTTTTATGATCAATGTTTTCCCATGAATTTTAAACAGGCAATAGAATTATGTTGGCATGTACTAGACTTACTTAACTGCAAGAAAATAACTAAAGAACTTTGTAAATTAGCATATTGAAAGCAATAAATAAATTATAAAGCAGTCAAAACAAAGCACAATTTGAAACTAAAACCCTGCCTCTTTAAAGGCATTAAAGAACAAATATGAAAATCAGAAACTGAAAAGCTGAATTCGTTAACAGTAGGCACCACACTGAAGTGTGCCTGACTTATTGACAGCCTCACTCCATACCCTGCGAATATCTAAGTCTGAGGTAGAAAGGTTAACAGAAAACAGAGGAGGATTAGAGGAATTATCCCGAGACTGCAGGAAAAAGCCTGAACTTTTTACATATTACACTATCTTCACTCTTTCCTCCCAAATAAGTTCACTGTGATTCCTAATGTTGTCTTAACCTATGGACTTTTTTTTCTTTGTAAATTCACTGAATCTTTTTCATTTAAATTAAATTTATTTTATTAATTTATTTAAGTGATACATAAAACAGAATTGTACATGTTTATGGGGTACTACATGATGTTAGACACATGTATACATTCATCATGTTTAATGTTTTATTTTTTTTTTCAATCTCACATTGTTGAAAAAACATTAAGTCCTGTTTTTGCTTAGGTTTTGGTTCTATTTCACTGAGTTTGCAACCCTTTTCTCACAATTCACTTTCTAAATTGCATATTCTCTTTTAACACTGGAATTTATTCTCAAAGCTGGGTGACTGAACAGCAATGGAACTGCAAGAAAATCAATGCTGGGGCATAAATTTATGTAAATTTATTTTTGTTTTTGGTTTTCTTTAACTTAAGCATCCTCAGTTGACATCATTCCAAACATGCTGTTTGGATCGGCACTGTGACCTGCATTCATCTACATTTTCTGTGTATCTTTATTCTTGAAGAAGCACCCCAGAAAATGCAAGGAAATATATGTCAACTACATTTGATTATATTTTTCCTTTCTTATAATTCTTTAGAATTTTTTCTAGCCAGGAAGGTAAAATTTTCTTAGTGCAAAGTCCATTATTACACTACAGAAGTGGCACAAATTTGATCAATTTGAAGTCTAGTTTTGCATTAAGAAGATAAGTGAGTTCATCCCCCAATACTTTATATTTTTATTCAGTTTTACATTGTAATTTTATTTCAGTTTCCAATTGTATATTTTAACAAGTAGCTTTATGACTAAATTTTATATATTAATCTTATATCTTGCCACCTTACTTAGCTCACTTATAAATTCTAGTGGCTTGTAAATACTTGGGGATTTCCTACATAGACAGACATACCATCTATAAGTAGAGTCGTTTTTATTTCTCCATCCCAATATATACAGTTAGTTCAATGTCTGTCTTTATTCTTGAAATCACATCAGCTATTATCTCTTTAAAGGCATCTTCTATTCTCTCTTCTGCCATTATGGAATTCCAACTATACGTCTGTTCAATCACATCATGTTGCATTACAACTTTAAGATGTTCTGGTTTGGATTTTTCATTATTTTCTTTTTTTTTTCAATTTAGGTATTTCTATTAAGTTCTAGCAACTGTATTCATGCTCACTTATCCTTGCTTGACTATTATTCAACTGCTTTATCTCTATGTTTTTCATTTCTATTATTTCTAGTAGTTGCTTTTTCAGTAATTTTCATCTCTGTGTTGATACTCTCTTTGTGTTTATGTATATTGTACACCTCTGCCTCTTGAAACTTTAACATATTAATCTAATTTATTCTAATTCCCTGCCTCATAGTCCCAGTATTTTTGTAGCATCTGAGGTTGACACTGGTGCTTGCTTTATCTCTCAACATTGTGGAAATGATTTATTTCCTTACTTTTTTTTTAGTAAACTATTTTTACTTTTTTATATGTTTATTAGTGTATTGTAATTGTACATCATAGTGAGAGTCCATGTTACACACACATGTTCACACAGCTCTTGGGGTGCTTTATTCCACATCCCACTCCACTCTCTCTCCCCATCCTGGTACATTTTAGGGACATTAATAGTGATGTCTTCATAGATTGCCATAGTTCAAACATTTCTTTGAACTGTTTCTTTCCTCAATCCAACTCTTTTCCCTCCCCAACTTTCTCCCCTGGGTCCTTCCACTTGTTACATTTGGTTTAATGTAAGACAGTTGTATGACATTTGTATAACTCAGTGGGATTGAGGTGAAAAACATTTCTAGAAATTTAACATGGAACTTGAGCCAGTTAGTAAGGAATGAGGCAGATTCCCTTCTTTCCTTTTTTTTTATGTTGTTGTTCTATAGATATTGTAGGTGTTCTGCAGGTTTCAGATTCCTCTAGCACTACTTCATATTTATTGTGGAGCCTGGAGGTACAGGGAGATTTTCCCCAATGTTTGCTCACTTTCAGGTGCAAGTCTTCCCTCTGTAGCGGAGTCTTCTTCCCTTCACAATCTGTACTGCTGTAACTCTCTGCTGAACACTTGCTAGCTTTATGGCTCTCTGGGTTCTTTGGAAGCTGAATCTTCTCTAGGTCTCAGGGTTGAGGCAACAATTCTTCCCCTCAGTGGCAGACAATCTCTAATTGCTGGGGTCAGGATGTCTTCCTGTCCTCTTGCACAGGTAAAGGTTCTTTCTTTGGCCTGTTTGTGTACTTGGTGTTTTCTCACTACCTTCAGTGAACCTTCACCTGTTACCTGAAAGGGACACAATTTCCTTGTAGTTGGAGAATTTTCTTCCACAGGGAGATGAGCTATGTGGGAAGAGGGATCCAAGCAGTCCTCGGCATGGAAACTGCTGCACTTGTACAAATGTGCACTGCAGTTGCATCTTCTCTAGTCTGCTACCCTGCACACATCTCATGGGAGGGCCTGGAGATGTCTATCGTAAAATATCTGCAAGTGGATGCAAATTGCCCCACTACAAATAAACAAATTACTAAAATCAATGAGAAAAATATAACACAATGGGAAAATGGGCCAAAACATGAAAAATGCCCTTCGGAAAAAAAAATATCTAAAACATGATCTGGGCATGGTGGTGCATGCCACTGTAATATTAGTACTTTGGAGGCTGAGAGAAGAAGATCACAGGTTTGTGGCCAGCCTCAGCAATTTAATGAGACCCTCAGCAACTTAGTGAGACCTTCTTTCAAAATAAAAAGTAAAAAAAGTCTGCGTGTGTAGCTCAGAGATAGAACATCCCTGGGTTCAGTCCCCAGTACCACACACACATACAAACACAGATACACACACACACACACACACACACACACACACACAAATACATATGAGTTGTGTTCATTAGTAAGGGTGAAAGGTCAAGATTAGACCATAATAAAGACAGCACTATACACCTACTAGAATGGCAGAAGATCAAAAGACCCATTCAAAAGCACTCAGAGTAGCTTTATGTTATTTTAAAAAACTGGAAAACAAACAATGTGTGTGTGTCTGTGTATGTTTTTAAAAAGTGTTAAAATTTTTTCACAAAAAATAATAGACAAAAAAAAGATTTAAAAGAGCCGGGCGTGGTGGCGAACACTTGTAATCCCAGCATTCGGGAGGCTAAGACCAGAGGATCCGGGTTCGCGGCCAGCCTCAGCTACCTAGTGAGGCACTCCGCAACTTAGTGAGACTCGGCTTCAAAATAAAGAATAAAAAATAGGGCTGGGGGTGTAGCTCGGAGGTAGAATGCCCCTGAGTTCAATCCCCAGTACCGCAAAAAAAAAAAAAAAAAAAAAGATTTAAAAGAAACCCTAAACATACATTAATTATACTTTCTGGTGAAAGAGAAGTTTTTAAAGAACATAACTTTTGGAATATTTTCTAAAATTAAAGGTTTTACATATTGAAATGGCAATTTTTTTACATGAAAATACATACAGAACACTCAAAATGAGAGATAAAAAAGTGAATCTCCAGAAGAAACCTAGATCATAAATATGAAATCATTTTGTAAGGGAAAGAGTTTGATTCTAGTTTTCTTCTAAGGAGTGTTGACCTCCCAAAATTAGTGGAGCAGCATCCAAGACATTATAAAGGGAAAAAAGCCTGACTTGAGGACTTTGTATATTATATCCAACAAAAAGTGATCTTAAAAGCATAGAAAG
>PVLC010023013.1:0-26095 GCA_004027655.1 Graphiurus murinus | reverse complement strand
TTTTTTGCGGTACTGGGGATTGAACTCAGGGGCATTCTACCCCCGAGCTATACCCCCAGCCCTATTTTTTATTCTTTTATGTTTGAAACCGAGTCTCACTAAGTTGCGGAGTGCCTCACTAGGTAACTGAGGCTGGCCGTGAACCTGGATCCTCCGGTCTCAACCTCCCGAATGCTGGGATTACAAGCGTGAGCCACCACGCCCGGCTACAGATCACTTCTGATATCAAGTATTCAGGGGTTTTTCTTCACACACCAAGCAAGCAATTCTGTAGTGTTCACTAAGTGGGTATCCCCTAATTTCATTCAATTCCTAGGAGATAGTGTCAGATCAGTCCCCAAGCCTGCCTCCTTCTCTCTCCCCCTTGAAACTGCCATTCGTAAGTTCCAGGTTGTTTTACCTGTGCCTCTGACCCAGTAGCTTTAAATCAAGGTTCTCATCACCTGCTCCTCAGGCTTAATTAATTTGCTTGAGCAGTTCACAGGACTCACATAAAGGATACAGATGAAGAGATCCCTTTGGCAGGTTTAGAGGAAGGGTGCAGAGCTTCCATGCCCTAGGGCTCTAGTGTGCCACCTTTCAGGAATCTCTATATGTTCAGCTATCTGAAATCTCTCCAAACCCTGTCCTTTTTTTTTTTTTTTTTTTTTTTATTAAAAAAATTTTTTTTGTGGTACTAGGGATGGAACCCAGGGGCATTCTACCTCTGAGCTACACCACCAGCCCTACTTTAGTCTTTTATTTTGAAAAAGGTTCTCACTAAGTTGTAGAGGGCCTCACTAAGTTGCTCAGACTGGTCTCAAACTTGCGATCCTCCTGTCTCAGCCTTCCAAGTAATGGGATTACAAGCATGTGCCACCATACTTCATTCCTTTTGAGTTTTAATGGAAAATTCATTGGATAGGCACAATTGAAGCATGGACAACTGTGTAGAAAGGTGATTGGACAAAAAGAGTATGACTTAATGCTCATAAACTGAGTGGGGAAACCCAGCAAGGCTGGTCCAGACTTTTGGCTGCACTGTGAAGTATTCCTTCCTTCTGGGTATAGGGCAGAACACCTTCTGAAATGGGGGTCTTATGATCTACTCTCAGACAAAGTAGGTCAGAGGATTTCTTTATGTCCAGCTCTCAGACAGAACAGCAGAGGATTAGAGTTTCTGTGACTCACCTCAGGGAAGAAAAATTCTCATTTTTATGGTCTACCTTGAGTTGTTGGGGAGGCAAAAAGGGAATTCCTTATGAGCCAGGAAACTTGGATGAAAATCAAAATATGTATATTATAATATTATGTTTGTTTATTGGACATTTTATAAAGTTATCCATGGCTCACTTTTTTTTTGTGATACAAATATTTAAAAATTTATTTAGCTGAGTGTGGTAGCACACACTTATAATCCCAGTACTTGGGAGGCTGAGACAAGGCGGATCCCAAGTTCACGTTCAGCAAGTAATGAGACCCTGTTTCAAAATAAAAATCAAAATAGGGCTGGAGGGTGTAGCTTGGAGATAGAATGCCCCTAAGTTCAATCTCAAGTACCGCACACACACAAAGAATTTATTTTAAGTACTCTATTAGCAGCCGGGCGTGGTGGCGCACGCTTGTAATCCCAGCTGAGACCGGAGGATCCGGGTTCGCCTCAGCTACCTAGTGAGGCACTCCGCAACTTAGTGAGACTCGGTTTCAAAATAAAGAATAAAAAATAGGGCTGGGGGTATAGCTCGGAGGTAGAATGCCCCTAAGTTCAATCCCCAGTACCAGAAAAAAAAAAAAGTACTCTATTAGCTGGACGTGGTGATACATGCTTATAATCCCAGTACTTGGGAGGCTGAGACAGGAGGATCGCAAGTTTGAAACCTTAAGAAGGCAACTTAAGGAGGGAGGTGCTTTGCAACTTAGTGAGAACCTATTTCCAAAAAAGAAATAAAATTGGATTGAGGTATAACTTGGAGGTGGAATCCTCTGGGTCCAATCTCCAGTACCAGAAACAAAGCAAAAATAAAAAAAAAAACCTATTAAAACAGACCATTGTCATGTTTTTGCAAAATTTCTCTATTTTTTATATATGTGCCTTTTAATTTCATTTGCAGTAGTTTTTTATTTATAGAAATTAAATTTTTTATTATCAAATCAAAATCAAGATAATGGTTTACATGGTTTTGAATCTTATCCTTTTTGTGTATCTTGAACATTTCCCATGTTGTTAAATATCTTTTGAAAAAATTTGCCAGTGGCATAATATTGTATTGTACTTTAATTTATTTAACCAGCTCTCTGCTATTGGACATTAAGATTTTTCACTATTGTCAATAATGCTGTGATGAATATCCTTAAATGAAATCTTATTTGTAATTATTTCCTTAGAACAAATACCTAAAAGTAAACCCAGGAGTTAGAAATATCCTTAAGGACTGGATAACATGCAGTGGAAATTATTTCTTAACACTAGGTTGTATCTTAGTGGTGGTTTTTTCAAGTAAGATTGTATTAACACAGTTACTTTTTCTTAGGTTCTCCTCTTGTAGTATCTTTAATTGGTGCACTTTTACGGGATTTTCCCAACCGCTGGGAATACTACCTCAGGCAACTGCAGAATAAGCAGTTTAAGAGAATAAGGAAGTCTTCATCATACGATTATGAGGCTCTGGATGAAGCCATGTCTATCAGTGTTGAAATGCTCAGAGAAGACATCAAAGATTATTACACAGATCTTTCCATCCTTCAGAAGGATGTTAAGGTGCCTACAAAGGTAATAGCTGGACCAGCAATCTTCAACATAGATTATTTGTGGCATTTGACATTTGATATAGTACTGAGGACATTGTTGCATAGGATAATGGAAGGATAGGACCCATAGGACTAAGGTGGTGGGTGGAGGGTAGAGAAGTCCCTCTGCTCTTAGTCTCTGTCAAAGGCTCTCTGTTGAGTGCATCTCTCAGTGGTTCTAGTCAAGCTGGGGAAGCATCTTTCTCTTTTCTATCTTGAGAATAGTTGGGCTTCTTATGAAATGAATGCATTCTTATTCAGGGCTTTAATATGATTCTTTTTGTGTTAACGCTGTGTCTGTAGTCCTGTTCATTGTACTTCTGTGGCACATTAAATGCTTAAAATGATTCCCAGGTGTTATGCATTCTCTGGGACATGGAAACTGAAGAAGTTGAAGACATACTGCAGGAGTTTGTTAATAAGTCCCTCTTATTCTGTGATCGGAATGGAAAATCATTTCGCTATTATTTACATGATCTTCAGGTAGATTTTCTTACAGAGAAGAATCGCAACCAGCTTCAGGTACTTGTATCTCTGTACATTTTTAAAAAATTTGTGTTTTGAAATAATTTTAGATTTATAGAAAAGTTACAAAATAGTAAGTTTTAATGCATAAGCCTTTCACTGGCTTCCCCTAATGTCAGCATCTTATATAACTATAATACAGTTATCAAAGCTAGAAAATTGCCATTGATAATGTATTATTAACTAACCCACAGACTATTTGAATTTTGCTGCCTTTTCACTAATGTCCTTTCTGTGGTCCAGATCCAGTTCGGGATCCCATGTTACAGATTCTTTCGTTTCTTTCTGTCTTGTTTCTTTCGTTTTCATTTCCCTTAGTCTTCTCAAATCTGAAAATTCCTTAGTCATGGTCTTTTGTGGTCTTACTACTTTGGAAGAGTATTGGCCAGTTATTTTGTACAATGTTTCATAATTTGGTTTTGGCCGATGTTTTCTCCTGACAAGATTGAGTTTATAAATATTTGGCAAGAATACCACAGAGATGATGCTGTGTCCTCAGTGCATCATATCAAGGAATACTTGGTATTGATGTGTCTTACGGATAATGTTAATGTCGATACTTTGGTTCAAGTGGTACCTGCCTGGTTTCTCCAATGTAAAGTTACTCTTTTTTTTGTGATCAGTAAGTATCTTGTGGGGAGATTACATTCTTACTAGAGTTGGAGCTGGAGTTACTGTGGTGCTGAGGCTATAAAATTGTTTCTTTCCTCTGAAATATATAATTTGGGTTTCAGGATCTACATAAGAAGATGATCACTCAATTTCAGAGGTATCACCAGCTGCACACGCTTTCCCCAGACCAGGAAGACTGCATGTATTGGTACAATTTTCTGGCTTATCACATGGCCAGTGCCAATATGCACAAAGTAAGATGATACATTTGGAAATTCTTTTGTCTCACTTTCCTTTTTCCACATATGACACAAATTTCTTTCCTTTCTTTTTGTACTATAGGCTGAACCCAGGGGCATTCTATGTCTGAGTTACACCCCTAGTCCTATTTTTTTATTTTGAGACAGGGTCTTATTAAGCTGCTTAGGCTGCCCTAGAAACTGCCAGCCTGGGCAATTTAGTAAGACCCTGTCTCAAAATAAAATTAAAAATGGCCTGGGAATGTAGCTCAGTGCTAAGAGTGCTTGCCTAACATGTGCAAGGTCCTGGGCTCAGTCCCCAGTACTGGGGAGGGGGAAGAGAAGAATGGAGGGTGGAAGTACATTCACTCAGAGGAGTATTTACTGAGTGCTTATTATATAGACTGGTATGACTTTTTATTATGAGGGTATAGTATCAAATAGGCACAAAGTCTCTGCTGTTACTGAGCTTATATTATGAGAGATGACAGAAAATAAACATATTTTTATTTTTGTGGTACTGGGGATTGAACCCAGGGGGTGTTCCACCTCTCAGCTACACCCCCAGCCCTTTTTTTATATTTTGTTTGGAAACAGGGTCTCACTAGGTTGTTGAAAGCCTCACTACAATTACTGAGGCTGACCTTAAGCCTGTGATCCTCCGGTTTTCAGCCTCCCAAGTACTGGCTAATAAACAAATTTATAATATGTCAGTAGGTTGTTGAGGCAAAGCATGGAAGGAGAAGAAAGTGATGTTGTAGTGTAGAATTATCATGATTGCTGATGGATTTGATGTGCATTATGACAGAAAGAGAAGAATCAGAGATGACCACAAGCTTGTGCAGTGGAAAGAACAGAGTGTGAAAGTGAAATGGGTGGATCTGAGGAAGAACAAGGTTTTCTTTTTTTCCTCTTCAGGGAAAGGGAAAGTTGAAGAACTTATTTTGAATATATTGAGTCTGACATACCTATTAAACATCTGATTGGAAGTATTGACTAGGTAGCCATGTGATATGGAATTCTGGGGAGAATTATGGACAAGAGATAAAAACTGGGAATCACTACATAGATAACATTTGAAATCATAGCTACAGATTACTCAAAATGTTAATGTTTTGGAAATCATATGTATTTCAGTAATTTCTCTATTCTTAGGTATGTTATCTTGTGGTTATAAAAATGGTGTATCATTGTAGCCTGTTTTTTCCCCTAGCAAAATATATTTACACTAGTAGTCTATATCAGAATATTGGTATTTCAATAAATGTCTGCGCACTAATTTACTGAACCAAATTAATTATTCAACTTTTAAGTTGTTTTCAGTTTTTTGTCTTTATGAGATTGTGATGAACATTCTTGTTCATCTTTGTACCTATATTGTTACCTTGAAAAATTCCTAGAAACGGAATCATTGGGTCAGTCAGTGCATTTTTTATGTATGTATGTATGTATGCATGTACGTATGTATGCATGTATGTATGTAGTAGGGATTGAACCCAGGGCATTCTACCTCCAAGCTACACCCCTAGCCCTATTTTTATTCTTTATTTTGAAACAGGGTCTCACTAAGTTGCAGGGGGCCTCACTGAGTAGCTGAGGCTGGCCATGAACCTGTGATCCTCCTGTCTCAGCCTCCTAAGTACTGGGATTACAGATATGTGCCACTGTACCCAGCCCTTTTCTATCATATATGTACTTTTTTTATATTTTACTTTTGTATCATGATTACCTTTACTTCAGGGTTACAAAAAGTATTTCCCTGTATCTTCTAATAGTTTTGGACATTTTTGTTTTCTATTTAATCTTTAATCCACCTGAAATTTACTTTGAGTTAAGATGTGTGGCCCGTATTATGTTTCTTTGGAACTATTTTTTTTTTTTTTTGCGGTACTGGGGATTGAACTCAGGGGCATTCTACCTCCGAGCTATACCCCCAGCCCTATTTTTTATTCTTTATTTTGAAACCAGGTCTCACTAAGTTGCGGAGTGCCTCACTAGGTAGCTGAGGCTGGCCACAAACCAGGATCCTCCGATCTCAGCCTCCCGAATGCTGGGATTACAAGCGTGCGCCACCACGCCCGGCTCTTTGGAACTATTGATGTATTCTTTTTCACTAGCTTCTTTTTCATCCTAAATTCTAGGTATTGTCTAGTAACAGCTAAGTTTCTCAGTTGTGTTAGGATAATGATGTTAATACTTGAAATTTTATGGTCTTTTTAACAGTGCTAACTGATCTTACCTTTTTTTTTTTTTTTCTTTAAAGGAACTTTGTGCTTTAATGTTTTCTCTGGATTGGATTAAAGCAAAAACTGAACTTGTAGGCCCTGCTCATCTGATTCATGAATTTGTGGAATACAGGCATATATTGGATGAAAAGGTATGTATTAATGTGAAAAGTTAATGCTTGAGTGTCATCCCATTTTGATATTTAATTCTAGGTTTAATGATGGGGATGAGCAGAATCTAAGGTTGAATAGAGATAATTTCCCTGCTTTAAACTTTGATTATTCTAAGTAATTTGCTTCTTGGCCTGCTGGGAATGTAAGTAGATTGAAGTTTGAAAGATGAGGAAGTAAGGTATTTTAGTGTTTTTTTTCTTTCTAAATGTGTTAAGAAATGTGTTTGATAATGGGATTTTTACCCTATGTTTAAGTCAGAAGAGCATCACAATATAATTGTTACCTAATGGTTGGCTGTTACATTTTAGTTTGTATAGAGAATATTTTATTTAAGTCTCTTAAAGTGATGAGATCATAGAAACAGAAAAGTGTCTGATCTTGGCTCTGGTTATGTTTCTAAGAGATTTCAGTTTATTCATAGGATTGTGCAGTCTGTGAGAATTTTCAGGAGTTTTTATCTTTAAATGGACACCTTCTTGGGCGACAGCCATTTCCTAATATTGTACAACTGGGTCTCTGTGAACCGGAAACTTCAGAAGTTTATCGGCAAGCAAAGCTGAAGGCCAAGCAGGAGGTCGATAACGGGATGCTTTACCTGGAGTGGATGTAAGTAGGTTAGGAGCGAAACCAAAGGGAGTGGAGTGCTAACTATGTCATTATTTTTCAGGTGGTGAATAAGTTCACTCCAGGAAGATTTAACTACTTTGGAGAGGGCTGGAACTTTTAATAAGCATTTTAACTTAGTGAAAAGTTCCAGAGAAATAAGTATAGGAGAAAATGATCATACTCTTAGAGTCCTTAGAAATAGACAACTTTAAGACATTTTGATAAGTCATTGTAAATACTAGTTCCAAATGCTTGACTTACTGTAGTTTGGTATAATGGTAAAGGACATGGACTTTGGAGCTACAGACCCGTGTTTGAGTCTTGGAGCTACAACTAGTAGTTTTGTGATTTTGAACATGTTATAGAATACTTTCTTATATGTAAAATGGAGATATCAGTCCTTTGAGGTAAATACTATTTTTGTGAAGACTTAAATGAAATAAAGTCTATAAAGTAATTTGCACTTATTTTGAACATATTTCTTATTAAATGTCCACAGATATCCTTATAAAGTAAATATTAATTGCCTTGTTTTGCTGGGCATAGTAGTGCACACCTGTAATCCCAGTACTTGGGAGGCTGAGACAGGAAGATTACAGGTTCTAAGGCCAGCCTAAGCAATTTAGCAAGACACTGTTTCAAAAAAAGAAAAGAAAAAGAGCTGAAGATGTAGCTCAGAGGTAGAAAGCCCCTGGTTCAGTATCCAGTATCATTTTTAAAAAAAATTGTTTTTTGCCCTGTTTTACAGTTGAGAAAATTGAGGCGAAGGGAGTTTGGGACTTGACTAACTAAGCTCATGTGGCATGCTGGATGGGATGTAAGCTCTGGATTGGTCTAGCTTTATTTTTCATGCCCTTTCCTTATGCCATGCTTCTTTTATAGCTGGAAATAATAAACATGAGTGGTTGTCTTTTCACATTTGTAATTTATGTCTGAATTAAACTCCAGGTTGGTATCTGCAGTCTTTATGGCCTTGGCCCTCTTTCCAATTAAGTCAGGTTACCATAGGTGATTCTCTTGATTCGGTATAATACAACAAACATGATTTTATCTAATGTGCTAAAAACACTATTACTAGGTACTAAGATTTTTCCCAATTAGTTCACAATCTAGTAATAAGGAAAGAAGTTTGGCAGGTAATTACAACATAATGTGATGAGTGCAACAATAGAAGTATATAAAATAGAGATAGAACTTGGATGAGCAAGGAATTCATATACTGTGAAGAAGATTGTATCTCAGAGAGTTTAAAACAAATTTTTAGTTAAAATTTAATTTTAAGTTTAAATTTTATATTAGTTTTGTTTTTATTTTAAAGTGATATGTTTCCTGACTTAAAAAAAAACAAAAAACAAAAAACAAAACTAGAGATTTATAAAATAAAAAATCAAAGACTTCTCTCCCCTACATTCCCACTTCCCAGAGTTAACCAATTCTTTTTACATTTTCTTCAGAAGTAGAGGTTTTGCTTCCACTAATTAGGGACGCAGCATTCCTAACTTACTGAAACTAGGTTAAATCTATGGGTTTTCTAGAATATTCCTTGTTTACTCCATATCATTCATTACCCTTTATTGTGATTATCTATTTGCTTCCATAGTGGTCCATATATTCTGTAGTGTAGAATAGTGAGGAGGTTAAAATAAGACTAAACTTACTGGGCTTGAATTCCAGCTCTCCTGATTATTAGTTGTGTATCATTAGGGGAAAGTTATTCAACTTCTCTTGCTGAGTAGTGCTATTTCATAGCATCTTGGGAGGATTAAAGGAGTGTGTGTGTACACACACACACACACACACACACATATACAGTGCTTAGAACAGGACCTAATTCATAGAAATTACTTAGTTTTAGCTGTTGTTATTAAGAATATAATTTAGCAGCCAGGTGTGATGGTGCATGCTTGTAATCCCAGTACTTGGGAGGCTGAGACAGGAGGATCCAGGTTTGCGGCCAGCCTGAGCTACTTAGTGAGGCCCTCCACAACTTAGTGAGACCCTGTTTCAAAATAAAGAATGAAAAATAGGACTGGGGGTGTAGGTCAGAAGTAGAATACTCTGGGTTCAATTCCCCCAGGTCTCCAAAAAAAGGAATAACATTTAACATTTTGCCTGGTCCATGCAATTGGTGTTCAGTAGAAATCTGTAAAAGAGTGAATAAACTTACCTCCAGCCCTTTTTATTTTTTGTTCGGAAACAGGGTCTTGTAAAGTTGCTGATAGTCTGGTTATGTTGCTGAAGCTGTTCTTGAACCTGTGATCCTTGTGTCTCAGCTTCCCAAGTACTGAGATTACAGGCATGTGTCACCATATCTTTCTAAAGTGGAATCTTAATGCTTGGTCTGATCAAGTGGGTAGAGGCTTCTTTCTTGTTCCTTTTGAGTTTTAAAATTTCTTTTTCTTCTATTTCTTGGTACTGGAGATTGAACCTAGAGGCATTCTACCTCTGAGCTACACCCTCTGTCGTATTTTATTTATTTTTTTTTATTGTGAAACAGGGTCTTACCAGGTTGCTGAGGGTCACACTAAATTGCTCAGGCTATTCTTGAACCTACAATCCTCCTATCTCAGCCTCCTAAGTACTGGCATGCACCACCATGCCAGTTAATTTTTATTTTAAAATAGGGTCTTGCTAAATTGCTGAAGGTCTTGCTAAGTTGCTGAGGGTGGCCTTGAACCTGTGATCCTCCTGTCTCGGCCTCCCAAGTACTGGGATTACAGGCATGCACCACCATACCAGGTTAATTTTTATTTTAAAACAGGGTCTTGCTAAATTGCTGAAGGTCTTGCTAAGTTGCTGAGGTGGCCTTGAACCTATCATCTTCCTGTCTCAGCCATCCAAGTACTGGTATTACAGGCATGCGCCCCCATGCCTGGTCATGGTTAATTTTTTTGAAAAATAATAACAGTGACATCTTTTTGTTTCAGGTGCACTTTAGAGTGGATATTACTTCCACTTTACATATAAGGAAATGGAACTTCTTAGGTTATTTGTCTTGGTTTACATATCTGTTAGTAGAAGTGAGGTTGTCCTTTGTCTGACTTTTAACCTTTGAGTCTTAAAATAAGCACATACTGTGTGTGTGTGTGTGTGTGTGTGTGTGTGTGTGTGTGTGTGTGTGTGATTCTACCGCTGAGCTACACCCCAGCATGAATTTTTTTTTGTGGTACTGGGGATTGAACTCGGGCATTCTACCTCTGAGCTATACCCCCGGCCCTATTTTTTATTCTTTATTTTGAAACAGGGTCTCACTAAGTTGCGGAGTGTCTCACTAGGTAGCTGAGGTTGGGTAACTCCGGTCTCAGCCTCCCAAATGCTGGGATTACAAGTGTGTGTCACCACGCTCGGTTGAATTTTTTTTTTTTAAATTTTTATTTTGAAACAGGTCTCACAAGGTTGATAAGAATCTTACTATTTGCTGAGGCTGACCTCAAACCTGCAATCCTCCTGTCTCAGCCTCCCAAGTGTGCACCACCACGCCTGGCTAAGCACATACTTTTAAACATATTTATTTGTATCAGAGTGACTGGTATGTATGTGAATGAAATTTTGACACTACTATAATATTTTCTCCTGTTTTAGTACACATTATATTATATTGGTTCATGAGCAATAACATAATACCTATACTAATGAAATAGTTGGTATTCACTAGATTGAGGTATGAATAGTTGCAGATAGAGGAAAGCAGTTTTAAAGCATATCATCAACCGGGTGTGGTGGCATACACTTGTAATCCCAGTACTTGGGAGGCTGAGACAAGAGAATCCCAGGTTTGAGGACAGCCTTAGCACGTAGTGAAACTCTCAACAACCTAGTGAGACCCTGTTTCTGAATAAGAAATAAAATTGGACTGGGAGTGTAGTTCAAATGTAGAATGCCTCTGGGTTCAATCCCCAGTACACCTCTCCCCCACAACACACACACAAGCATATTATATTTTCATTATGGTGGGTTTAGTATCACATTATAGTTAGTAAATGTACTTCATTTTGTAATGGTTTCTTGCATTTTAAAAGAGATGAAGTTTTTTTTTTTTAAATCTATGCTTACATAATGTTTTATCTGCATGTGTTATCATTATTAATATATCAAAGGAAAATAGAAAATGGCATGTCTTTGATTAACTAGATTTTTTTCCCCTATTACTCAGTGACATTTGTAACACATGGCAGATTGCATGATAGAGGGTAACATTTCTCTTAAAATGTTGCTTTTGTTGGAATATGTTTTTTCTTTAGGTAATCTAAGAAAAGTTGTAATTTGCATGTTAATCTAAGAATTGTGTATTTTGCGGAATATAACAATGCTAGTAGGCAGTTTACTACTGAAAGAAAATAGTTACTTTTACCCAGGCATGGTGGTACATGCTTGTAATCCCAGTATTTGGGAGGCTGAGACAGGAGGATTGCAGGTTCGCAGCCAGCCTCAGTAGTGAGGTCCTCCCCAACTTAGACCCTGTTTCAAAATAAAGAATAAAAAATAGGGGTAAGGGTATAGCTTGGAGGTAGAATGCCCCTGGGTTCAATCCCAAGTACTGCCAAAAAAAAAAAAAAAAAAAAAGAAAGAAAGAAAATAGTTACTCTTACTTACTGGATTTCTGTTCATTTTTTCCTTGTATTTTAGAAACAAAAAAACCATCAAGAATCTCTCCCGCTTAGTTGTCCGCCCCCATACAGATGCTGTTTACCACGCATGTTTTTCTGCGGATGGTCAGAGAATAGCTTCTTGTGGAGCAGATAAAACCTTACAGGTAAAATGTATCTCTTGAGAAAAATTGAAAGAGGCAGGTACTTAATCCTGTGTAGATGAGAATATTTCTAAGTCTCAAAGTTAAAAAGAAAACTGCAAATTAGAACTAGAGAAACCCAAATCTCTTGAACATTTTTTTTCCCCTCAGAGTACTAGAATTGAGCCCAGGGCCTTGCACATGTTAGGCAAAGGTTCCATCCTTAGCCTTTTTTATTTTGAGTCTCACTAAATTGCCTATGCCCTCCTTGAACTTGTGATCTTCCTGTCTCAGCATCCCGAGTAGCTGATATTACAGGCATGGACCACCATGCCCAGTTCTCTTAAACATTTTATGAAAGTTTTCTAAGATTTTAAAGATATAGTTATGTGTTTTCATTTAAACTTGCCAGTGACAAAGCCCTTTGCCCTGCCAGTTACCTGCCACCCATTTGCCAGCTAAGGGTAATGACAAAATGATAATTGTTAGAAGACATAAGGAAGCTGGGTGTAGTAGTGCACATATATAAACCCAGTACTAGGGAGGCTGAGGCAGGAAGATCACAGATTCAAAGCCATTTTTAGCAACTTAGCAAGACCCTGTTTCACAATAACAAATAAAATAAGGCTGGGGGTCTAGCTCAGAGATAGAATGCTCTTGGGTTCAATCCCCATTACCAAAATATTCACCCCCCCCAAAAAAAAAACCCAAAAAAATAAAGATATAAGGACTTCATAGCACACTGAATAGGCTTCTGATGAGAAAACAGTGGTTAAATAAAATATTTTGTCAAAGGCTTAGACATAGATTTCTGACTTTAAATAAGAATTGGAAGCTGGGTGTGGTGGTGCACACTTGTAATCCCAGTACTTGGGAGGCTGAGATAGGAGGACTGCAGGTTCATGGCCAGCTTCAGCTACTTAGTGAGGCCCTCCACAACTTAGTGAGACCCTTTTTCAAAATAAAGAATAAAAATTAGGGCTGGGGGTGTAGCTCAGAGGTAGAATGCCCCTGGATTCCATCCCCAGTACTGAAAAAAAAAAAAAAATTAGATAGGGCTTGGGATGTAGCTCAGAGGTAGAGAGTCCCTGGGTTTAATCCCTAGTACCACACACACACACACACACACAAAAGAATTGGACTAGATTATTTCCATGCTTTCAAGTAATTTCCCCCAAGTTTTCAGGTACATGGATGAATGCTCTTGTTTATATTTGTGCTCTACCTGTTGATTTTGAAGTAAACAGGATCAGATTAATTAAACCTTTAATGCTTAGAATAACTTTAGTCTTTCTAAGGTTATGATGCATACTTTTTTATGTCATACTTGATTACTAACTTTACTAATTTTGGCTTTTGAGCCCCAGAAAGAAAGCATATTGAATGAAACATTTTTTATTTGATTCTTAAGAATTTGCAGCCAGGTGTGATGGCGCATGCCAGTAGACCAGTAGTCGGGAGACTTAGACCAGTGGATAACAGGTTTGAGGCCAGCTTTAGCAACTTAGTGAGACTCTGTTCCGAAATAAAAAATAAAAGTAAAAAGGGCTAGGTGTGCAGCTTGGAGGTAGAATGCCCCTGAGTTCTGTCCCCAGTACCAATCTGCACCCCCCACACCCCCAAAAAAATTGCCGAAGTAGTTTCAAGACCTGAAGCTGTATTCAGCCATTTCTTATTGAAGTTGGCCAACTTATAACAATGGATAGTTCTCTTATTTAGTTAAGGCTTGTCATTTCTATTAGCAAAATCATTCCAAAAATTAGAATTTCTAAGGTTCATTTTTATTCCACAAAATAACAATGATTAAGATTTTTTAAAGAAATATTTTTATTGAGTGATGGCACATAGTTAAGTGGCTTATAGTAAAAAAAAAGATTTATGGTTGCTTGTGCAGGTGTTCAAAGCTGAAACAGGAGAGAGACTTCTGGAAATCAAGGCTCATGAGGATGAAGTGCTTTGTTGTGCATTCTCTACAGATGGCAGTTTTATAGCAACCTGCTCAGTGGATAAAAAAGTGAAGGTAGGAAAATATTTTCCTCTTGAGTTATAATTACTGCAGAATTCATTTTGTTTTTCTGGCCTGGAGTGGTGGCGCATACCTATAATTCCAGTACTTGGCGGGAGTATCACAGGTTTGATAACAGCTTTAGCGACTTACTGAGGCCCTCAGCAACTTAGTTAGAACCTGTTTTAGAATGAAAAATAAAACAGGGCTGGTGGTCTAGCTTAGAGGTAGAATGGCCATGCATAGACAGACTAGAGTAAGTAGAGTTAAAGGACTCTTGCCTGTTGATACAGTTGATCCATTTTAAATTAACAGTCCGAGAATTCTTTATTTTCAAGCACCTGCAAAAATGCTTATGTTGTTCAGCCTGAGGTATTTACCAGGCAGTGGGGAAAATTAATTAAAAATTAATGAATTTGCCTGCCATTAATATATCTATCAGTTGAAATCTTCAAGTGTGTTTTGATTAAAATTACTGCTGCACAAAATTATTTCCTGAGATCAGATTCCTATTGTTTTTTTTTTTTTTTTTTTTTTTTTTGGCGGTACTGGGGATTGAACTCAGGGGCATTCTACCTCCGAGCTATACCCCCAGCCCTATTTTTTATTCTTTATTTTGAAGAGTCTCACTAAGTTGCGGAGTGCCTCACTAGGTAGCTGAGGCTGGCCGCGAACCCGGATCCTCCGGTCTCAGCCTCCCGAATGCTGGGATTACAAGCGTGCGCTACCACGCCCGGCTTCCTATTTTTTTTCTTTATTTTGAATCAGGGGCATTCTACCTCCGAGCTATACCCCCAGCCCTATTTTTTATTCTTTATTTTGAAGAGTCTCACTAAGTTGCAGAGAGCCTCACTAAGTAGCTGAGGCTGGCCAAGAACCCAGATCCTCCAGTCTCAGCCTCCCAAGTACTGGGATTACAAGCATGCGCCATCACTCCCAGTTTATCAGATTCCTATTGTAAAATACATAATTTGTGAAATGCAACCCAAATTTTTTTTTAACCTTTATAAAGTGGCTTATATATTCAGTGCAAAACTAGATGGATGAAGAAACTAACAGGTTACTGGTCTAAAAACCCAAGGAAGGTAATTTTTATCTTTTTAAAAAATCTTTTCTTTTGTCCCTATATTTAACTTTTAGCTAGAGCATTTATACTAATATGGAACTTAAGAGGAACTAAAAACTTGGGGAATGTTTTATCACTGATAGAGGGAGAGGAGACCTCACTTCAGGGTTTTTTTTAGAGCACTGATCGAGTACTAAACCTGTCTATTTAGGGAGAGTAAAAGAATTGGCTTAGGAGTTCACCTGGAAATTGTATTCACATCAAGAGGGGTATGGAGCCGGGCGTGGTGGTGCACGCTTGTAATCCCAGCATTTGGGAGGCTGAGACCAGAGGATCTGGGTTCGCGGCCAGCCTCAGCTACCTATTGAGGCACTCTGCAACTTAGTGAGACTCGGTTTCAAAATAAAGAATAAAAAATAGGGCTGGGGGTATAGCTTGGAGGTAGAATGCTCCTGAGTTCAATCCCCAGTACCGCAAAAAAAAAAAGAAAAAAAAAAAGAGGGGTATGGAATGTTCAGACTAAAGTTGAGACCTTGGAAAAACCTACTTCTTTTTAGATTAACCTTTACAACCAATAGTTCATTTATTCTCTAGCGTCTGATCTGAGTCAGATTTAGAGTTGGCCATGTTGGGCAGTTCCAAAGTCAGAACTGTGTAGAGTAAAAGGAAATAATACTGAGCTTTTGTTTACATGCTTGTAATCCTAGTACTTGGGAGGCTGAGACAGGAAGATCTGGGTTCTTGGCCAGCCTCAACTACTTAGTGAGGCCCTCCGCAACTTAGTGAGACACTTTCAAAATAAAGAATAAAAATTAGGGCGGGGGTGTAGCTTGGAGGTAGAATGTCCCCTGGGTTCCATCCCCGGTACTGCAAAAAAAAAAAAAAAAAAAAAAAGAAGATAGCATTATTGTTTCTCGGCCTTTTGACTAAGATCAAGTGTAAAAAGACAGCAATATTCATTAAAGAGCTTCAAAATAAGACTGAACTCTCTGTATTCTAATAAGTGCTTTGATAAGATACAGAGGACATGCTGTGGTAGGGAACATGAGTACCTCGAAAAAGTCAAAGTCCTAGTAAAGAGTCATTAGGTAATTTATTTCTTTTGTTTATTGTTACATGGAGCAGACGAATAGTTGTCTTTCATAGTAACGAGAATGACAATTACTCTTTACTGTGAGAGGCTTTACTCTGTATACTTTCTTATATTAGATAAGTAATAGTGGAGTCAGGTGTGGGGGCACACACCTGTAATCCCAGTACTTGGGAGCCTGAGGACAGCCTTAACAACAAATAAGACCCTGTTTCCAGATACAAAATAAAATAGGACTGGGAATATAGCTTGGAGGTAAAATGCCCCTGAGTTCAATCCCCAGCACCACACACACACTAGTAATAATAATAACAGCAACGAGATTAATAGCTAGTTTTCTCTCAAAGTCTAAAGCCTTTACTCTCCCCCCTATCCCCACACTGAGGAATCAGTCTTTACTTTTTTTTTTTCCTTTGGTGCTGGGAATTGAACCCTGGGTCTTGTACATGATAGGCAAGTGCTCTACCACTGAACTACATCCCCAGCCACTGTCTTTATTTATTTATGTAGTACCTTGAAGTCTACATTTATCATATCTATTATCTCATTTAATATTTTGAATTGTGTAGAACAAGTGTAAGTATCCCCATTTTACAGAGGAGGGAACTGAGATGCTGGTAAGTTAAGGGTTTAATGGGAACACACAAATCATAAATTGTAAAGCCAGGTCTTCAACTTAACCCTTATAATCTGAAGTCTTTTACACACTCACTCACTCTCTTTTCTTTTTTTTTGTGGTACTGGGGATTGAATGCATAGGCATTCTACCTTTGAGTTACACCCCCAGCCCGATTTTATTTCTTATTTTAGAAACAGGGTCTTGCTAGGTTGATGAGAGTCTCACTACTTGGTGAGGCTGTCCAAGAACCTGTGATCCTCTTGTCTCAGCCTCCCAAGTACTGGGATTACAAGTGTGTGCCACCATGCCTGGCTTTCTCTCTCTTTTATATAGCACTTCTCTGCTGCTGTCATTCATATGTACATGGGAAATTATGCATTTTCATAGATTTAATTTATGCCACAGACATGTAGACATTACAAAGTATTTAAAAAATTGAGGCAAATATTGCCATATTTTAGAGAATGGGAACTATTCATTAGCATCATGTCTGATGGGAAAATATAACAAGATAGCATCTGCAAAGTGCCTCTCATCTGCTTTTTTCTCTCTTCTCTCTTTGAAAATAATGGATATCTTTACATTTTCTTTATTCTCTTTAGATTTGGAATTCTGTGACTGGGGAACTTGTACATACCTATGATGAGCACTCAGAGCAAGTCAATTGCTGCGACTTTACCAACAAGAGTAATCATCTTCTTTTAGCCACTGCGTCCAGTGATGACTTCCTCAAAGTAAGTGTGGATATTGAGAATTACGTTATCAGACTTCATAGAAACATCAGAATATCTCCTTTTATTTTCTCCTTTATGGTATTATCAGGGCTTTTTTTTTTCTTTTTTGTAGTACTGGAGATTGAACCTAGAAGCTTTCTACCTCCAAGTACCCCCTCAGTCCTTTAATTTTTAGTTTTGAAACAGGGTCTTATTAGGTTGCTGAGAGCCTCGCTAAGTTGTTGGGGCTGTCCTTGAACCTGTGATCCTCCTCTCTCAGCTTCCTAAGTACTAGGGTTACAGGTGTGCGCCACCATTTCTGGCTGTTAGGGCCTTTTTTCTTTTTCATGGTACTGGGGATTGAACCCAGGGACATTCTACCTCTGTCTGAGCTATACCCCCAGCCCTTTTTTTTTTTTGCGGTATTGGGGATGGAACCCAGAGGCATTCTACCCCTGAGCTACACCCCCAGTCCTATTTTTTAGTCTTTATTTTGAAACAGGGTCTCACTAAGTTGTGGACGGCCTCACTAAGTAGCTGAGGCTGGTCACGAACCTGGATCCTCCTGTTTCAGCCTCCCAAGTACTGGGATTACAAGTGTGCACCACCATGCCTGGCTCCCCCAGCTCTTTTTAAATTTTTTTTTTTTTGCAGTATTGGGGATTGAACCCAGGGGCATTCTACCTCAGAGCTACACCCTCAGCCTTATTTTTTATTCTTTATTTTGAAACAGGGTCTCACTAAGTTGTGGAGGACCTCACTAAATATCTGAGCCTGTCTTTGAACCTGTAATACTTCTCTTTCAGCCTCCTAAGTTTTGGAATTACAAACATGCGTCACCACACCTGGCCCTTTATTTATTTATTTATTTTTGCAGTACTGGGGATTGAACTCAGGGGCATTCTACCTCCGAGCTATACCCCCAGTCCTATTTTTTTTTTATTTTTTTTTGCAGTACTGGGGATTGAACTCAGGGGCATTCTACTTTCGAGCTACACCCCCAGCCCTATTTTTTATTCTTTATTTTGAAACCAGGTCTCACTAAGTTGCGGAGTGCCTCACTAGGTAGCTGAGGCTGGCCGCGAACCCGGATCCTCCGGTCTCAGCCTCCCGAATGCTGGGATTACAAGCATCCGCCACCACGCCCGGCTTACACCTGGCCCTTTAAAAATTTTTTTGAACCAGGATCTTGCTAAGTTGCTGAGTTTGGTTCAAACCTGTGATCCTCCTATCTCACCCTCCCAAGTACTGGGATTACAGGCATGTGTCGCCATGCTCAGCTCCTATTTTAATTTTTATTTTAAAACAGGGTCTCACTAAGTTGTGAAGGGCCTCGCTAGGTTTCTGAGATTGTCCTCAAACCTGCAATCCTTCTGTCTCAGCCTCTCAAATACTGGGATTATAAGCATCCACCACTATATCCAGCTAGGGCTTTTTTTTTTTTTTTTGCAGTGAATGGAAGTTCCATATTAGCTTAAGAAGAAGAAAAAAACGGTGTGATTAGTTCATGTAACTTAAAAGTCTAGAATTTGCATGGATGCAGGCATAGCTGATTCCAGATACTTCTCTTGCATTCTCAGGCTCTCACTTCCTCTCCACCTCTAGGCTCTGGCTTCCTCTGTTGGTTGAGTCATGCTGTCTCTGCGTGGCAGGAAATATGGCTCGCTATCCTGAGTTCCAGGTTTACTTGAGTCTCACATCTCCTAATCAAAGAGGAAGAGAAACCTGCCCTTTCCCAGATTCCATAGATTTGATATTAGAGAGGACTCTAGTTCACCCCTTTTGCTTCATGTTCATGATCATATAACCTCAGTGACTAGTAGGGTGAAGTCCTTGGATTGTTCAGGTGTCACATGTTTTGCCATATACAGCTAGGACAAATGAGGTGGGGTTGGCTCCATTTGAATTATAACTGGAGCTTGATTCAAAAGAAAGGTTCTGCTATCAGAAGGAGAATGGTGGAAGGGTGCTGGTAGGAAAACAAAAACAAACTGCCACCAAAAATAAATATTCACTCCATATATAGTTGCTAATGTTTGTAATTATAAATGACAAAAGATTGCCCCGGCCAGCGGGGTTTGAGGACGTGAGACCGAGGCAGCTTTACCTAAAGGAATGAAGGAGGCAAACAAGGGGCACGAAGAATGGAGGCAAGACAGGATTCTGATCAAGCCTCAATCTTTATTAACGAAGGGGGTGCTTAAATAGCTAGAGGTGATGGGGTCAGGGGGATCAGGTAAGCTTGTGTGGGCTTGCATGATTGGTCAAGGTTGACCTGTCTTTATCAGGTAAGGGTCTCAGCAAGATAACAGATAGAACCTGTTTTTGCATAATCTCTGTGGCTGCTGTGGAGGAGTTTCCTCAAAGTGTAAATTCCAACTCTGATCAGCCTCCCTGCCCCCAACAAAAGATTGTATTTTTTTTCCCTTTAAGTGAATGAAAATGACTAGATTAAATTTTCTGGGCTGGGTGCTGTGGCACACCCCTGTAATCCCAGCTCGAGGACAGCCTTAGCATGTAATGAGACTCTCATCAACCTAGCAAGAAAAAAAAAAAAATAGAGCTGGGGATGTAGCTCAGAGATAGAATGCCCCTGGTTCAATCCCAGTACCCTCCCCCCTCCAAAAAAAAAATTTTTTTTTTTTCTGGAATACTAGAAAGGTCTGCTAACTTCTTTTGGATTATTTTTTGGATTTGTTTCTAACTTTTCTTCCTTGATATCATATGTTCTTTGCAATGGAAAATCATATTTTTAGGAGGAGTGGGTAAAAAAATTTCAGTTTGGAAAACCTCATAGATATGGTTTTGATATTTAAATTTCTTTTTAGAAAATACCAAAACAACACTTGTAATCTTAGTACTTGGGAGGCTGAGACAGGAGGATCCGGGTTCATGGTTAGCTTCAGCTACTTAGTGAGGTCCTCCACAACTTAGTGAGACCTGTTTCAAAATAAATAATAAAAAAAATAAAAAATAGGACTGGGGGTGTAGCTCAGAGTAGAATGCCCCTGGGTTCAATCCCCAGTACTGCAAAAAAAAAAAAAGAAAATACCAAAACAAGCTGGGCATGGTGGCGTACACTTGTATTCCTAGTACTTGGGAGACTTGTAGGTTTGAGAACAGCCTCAGCAAGTTAGTGAGACTCTCAGCAACCTAGTGAGACCCAAATAAGAAATTAAAATGGTCTCGGGGGGAGGGTGTAGCTCAGGTAAAATTCCCAGTACCAGACACGTATAGAAAAAGAAAATACCAAAACAGCCTGAAAATTGCCCTCCCCCTTTTCAGGAAGTTAAACTCTTATTTATTTATTCTTCTCTAATAGAAAAATGCCATAGAATCTCAGTGTATAATACAAATAAAGCCTATTCTGGTTGAAGTGAGGGTATAGGCCTGCATATCTTATCTGTCCTCTTCAGTAGTGTTTGGCAGATGGCATGTTTATGGAATCCCCAGGACCTTGCAGAACACAATTTGGAAACGCACTCTTGGATGAATATTAGACACTAATTCTAGTAATATAAAATTATTTCAAGCTGGGTATGGTGATGCAACCTTGTAATCAGTTACTGGAGAGACCAAGGTAAGAAGATCACAAAGTTGAGGCCAGCCTGGGCAATTTGGCAACACACTGTCTCAAAATAAAAAGGGCTGTGGGTGTAGCTCAGTGGTAGAGTGCTTTCCTAGCATGTGTGTGGTCCTGGGTTCAATCATGAGTACTGGAAAAAAAAATTATTTCATAGTTGTAGTTCACTTTTACTCTGAAAAGTTTTGCCCTATTTGAATAAATCCACCTCTTAAAAAAGAGGGTATTAGCCGGGTGTGGTAGTGCACACTTGTAATCTCAGCATTTTGGAGGCTGAGACCGGAGGATCCGGGTTCGCGGCCAGCCTCAGCTATCTAGTGAGGCACTCCGCAATTTAGTGAGACCCTGTTTCAAAATAAAGAATTAAAAAATAGGGCTGGGGGTATAGCTCGGAGGTAGAATGCCCCTGAGTTCAATCCCCAGTACTGCAAAAAAAAAAAAAAAGAATAAAAAATAGGACTGGGGATATAGCTTGGAGGTAGAATGCCCCCTGAGTTCAATCTTTAGTAACACACACACACACACACACACACACAAACACACAAAAGAAGGTATTGTATTATTTATCAAATTTAGATGTTTCTTTTTAACATTTTGTAGGTTGAGGAAATTTCTATTACCTCCTCTTAAATATAAATAGAAACCTCTACCGTGTGTGTGTGTGTGTGGGGGGGTTAGTTAGTAAATAGTTTTTATTTTATTTTTTTGTAGTACTGGGGATGGAACCCGGGGGCATTCTACCTCCGAGCTACACCCCCAGCTCTATTTTTTATTCTTTATTTTGAAACAGGGTCTCACTAGGTTGCAAAGGGCCTCACTAAGGAGTTGAGGCTGGCCTAGAACCCAGATCCTCCTGTCTCAGCCTCCCAAGTACTGGGATTACAAGCGTGCACTACCATGCCTAGCTTAGTTAACAGTTTTAGTTAAGGACAAATTGTATTTTAAGATCTGCCATACCACACCTGCATTACCATAAGGACTATTAGAAAACATTTCTTTGATTCTGAAGCTGAGATGCTAATGAAAATATGTAAATCTGAAGTTGCTTTCAAATAACTTGCTTTATCTGAAGATTTGGCGTTTACCATAGATAAGATCTATGAGCCAAGGATGGAGATGGACATGAGGAATAGAACTTATCTCACTTACTGATCATTTCCAAAGAATTGCTACCAAGATGAATTTTTTAGGGTAAATTACTTCTTTCCTTGGGCTTAATGTAGTTAGTACAAATCACTAGAGATGAGTGTAGCTCCTTTTATGTACTTTTAAAAATATTTCCAAACATACCCAAAGGGAAAAAATACAATAATGAACCCCTGTGGTATCCATCTTGTTCTCATAATTATAAACAAAATAAGATTTGCCAATTGTATTTTATACCCCACCCTTTTAGAGTATTTTACAGCAAATTCTAGATATGTGATTTCGCCCAAAATATTTCAGCATGAGTCTTGAAGGTCTTAAACATAAGTACAAGTTTTTTATTTATCTTTTATCAAATAGCTCTGGGATTTGAGTCAAGAAGAATGTCGAAATACCTTGTTTGGCCATACAAATTCAGTCGGTCACTGCAGATTTTCACCAGATGATGAGCTTTTGGCCAGTTGTTCTGCTGATGGAACATTAAAGGTAAGCTTTTGTACATTATTAAAATGCGTTCAGTTGTGTAGAGTGTGTTCTGAGAGCAGATGAAGACTATTGAGGAAGAGTTCAGGTACTTGATGCTACAAGCAGATCAAACTTGTTCTCCCTTTCGTTGTCTTTGCTTTCCCATTTTTACTTCAGCTTACACTGACTCCTTAGCCTAAGCCCTAGACTGTTCCTCATGTCTTTTTAATGTTGAATTCTATGTCATGGTAGCATAAGGTAGGCTAATCTTCGTGGAGCAGACTGAGGTGGCCACCTCCTGCAGGAAGTGTTCTCCAAGCCTTCAGTTTGAATGCAGCCTTCCTGCTGTGCTGTCTTTTCCTCTCAAATGCCACATCTGGTATATCTTGTATTAGAGCTGCTTATGTGCTTGTCTTACCTCTCTTGCTGCCGATACATTTCTTGAGGTTATTATCTATATCTGACCCACATTTTCAAAGTGACTAGCATAGTGTTTAGTAAATGTGTTAAAGATGATAACCCCTTGCCGCATCCCTTTGAATCAAACTAAGACTTCTTCAAACTCAGAAACTTTCAGAAGTCCTCATTTTTCAGGGACAGGTTTTGATTTTTATATTCATGTGTAAGTGTCACTCGCAGCAGGGGACAGACATCACTGTACTCCTCAGGAGAGCTTCCTGTGTTTGTGGTGGCCTTCCCACAGTGCACTTAAACCAATATTGCTGGCTGTTTCACAGTGATACAGTCACAAGTAGTAAGTAGAGGTCCTGCAAAATGAGGTCAGATAACAGCATTTCAAGGTCAAAGTCTTCTAAAGCTTTTACCATCTGAGAAGAATGAGAACTGTAAAATTAGTTTCTGCCTCAAGTGGCTCTGTAATTTTCTAAGCTTTTCGTAGTGTATCATGTTGATAAGCATGCATTTTTTGGACTTTGATGATAACTATTTCAAAATGTGAGTTTTATTTAAAAATTGTCATTTAAAGTGCAAAAGAGCACAGGGTACATAGAAACCTTGGATACAGTGAGTACATTTTGAGTGACTTGCTCAAATGAAATGTTGGCGTTAGTTTACATGGTCCCTTTATATGTAAGATTTAGATAGGAACTGAAGTCCAGGTCCTTCTAGAAGCAGATGTAGTTTAGGTAGGTATAATGAAGTTATGTTAGTTTTTTCTTTTTCTTTTTTAAATCCAGGCAATGGTTGCTTTGCTTTTCCTATTAATAGGTGAATCGAGTATTATTTCTCATATTCTGGCTGATGTGACTGAAGCTTCTATTATTTATTTTCTCTATAATACTAGCGAAGGCTAATTTAGTCCCTGCTGTCTCTTTTCCTTTATTAATTTATCCACAGTTGTTGCAAAGGGAAAGGTTTTGGTTTGGACCATATTTCTTAGTATATATAATATTTCTCTGAACTCAAGAGAGAATTAAAGATGTGCCTGCCAGACAAGTCAGATTTTACTTGGAAGCTTTGCTTTGGAAGTTGAGTTAAAGTCTGAGAAGCAGCTTTTTCTTTTTCCTCTTTCTTGACTAACTCTTGGTCTGGACTTGGTAGTCATTATCATTTTGTGATGCTGGGACACTGCTCAAGGTCTGGGAGAGAAGGTTTATCTTTTCAAAAGCCTTTGTTTTTATACTATTGAAGTGGTTCTGCTCTAGAGTGAGGTTTAGAGTATTTTTGTTTTTTACACCATTTCTCAGGAGCCAGGTATTTTCCTAGCCATATCTAGCCCCACCAAGCACACAAGGAGTGTTGCTTCCTTTCAGTATATCTTAGTTTTCTATTTTCAGGGACTTCTTATGCTGCTGGGTTATAACTAGTCTTCGAGTGGGCCCTGTTGTAGTCTCCCTGCTGTGCATACTGTAAATGTGAAGCGCACTTCATGCCTGAAACAGCAGAGGGCAGCAGTGGCAAGTTATGAGTCTTCATTTTCCCCTTTCTTCCACACTTGTCCTTATGCCAACACCCAATTTTTAGCCTTCTTCCTCTATACTGTGCTAGGTTCTGTTATCTTTTTTGTTTAATTTTACATTCTGCATTTTGGGCAGTACTTCTAATTTTTTTCTTTCTAGAAAGGTGATAAATGAAACTGGAGTACTTAATTTAAAGGCCTTACAAAAACTCATGCATAGGTAAAATAGTTCATTAGGTAAAGTGAATATGTTCGCATGATATTTAATCCAGGTGGAATTCTAGGGGTGTGAGTTAAGAGTAAACATTTTAAAATTTATTTTTTATTTTTTAAATGCAAAGCTTTGGGATGTGAAATCAGCAAATGAGAGGAAAACCATTAATGTGAAGCAGTTCTTCCTAAGTTCAGAGGACCCTCAAGAGGATATGGAAGTGATAGTGAAATGTTGCTCGTGGTCTGCCGATGGTGCTAGAATAATGGTGGCAGCAAAAAATAAAATCTTTGTAAGTATTTGTATTTTAAAAACTGAATTTAGTCTGATTTAAAGTAAATTATTTACATTGTTTCCTGATATAAATTAAGTCTAGCTATGTGATTTTGGGCAAGCTCCCTAACCTCTTGTAGTTCTTTGTAACCATGATCTGGGGGATGTGAATGGCCTGTGAGAAAAAGTCTTAATAGTCACACAGGTTTGGGAAAAGTTATGCACTACTTTTCCCTATGAGAGGTATACAGTGTAAACTAACATAGTGAAGGTCTGGGTAGCCCTACAATACAGAAACAGTGTATGACATTGAGTTCATAGTTCCTCAAGTTTATTTAAAACATGGAATAATTCTTTGTGTTTATGGTACTAGGGATTGAAACCAGGAGCATTCTACCACTGAGCTACATCCCCAGCCTTTTTTATATTTTATTTTGAAATAACAGGGTTTCACTAAGTTACTGTGAGCTGGCCTCAAACCTGTGATCATCTTGTCTCAGCCTCCTAAGTACTAGGATAATAGGCATGTACCACCAACACTCAGCTTAAAACATGGAATACTTCCTAACCCTTCCTTGCTCTTTCCCTCCTTCTTTCCTTTCCCCTCCCCTCCCCTTCCCTTCCCTTTCTTTCCCTTCCCTTCCCTTCCCTTAACCAATTTTGAATGCATTGATTTAGGTGATGTTTAAAGTACTGTCTGTTATTAAACTTTTTATGATTTCATGATTCTGATAGAAATATTCATCAATGATTGAATAAGATTGTATGATGTTTATAAATCAAAAAGATATGCAAAAAATAAATAACAAGAAAATACCTTCTTTTTTCAAATTTAGTGATAGCTTATATTTATGTTCATAGTACTCATACATATAATTTCTTTTTGGTACTGGGGATTGAACCCAAGAGCATTCTACCTCTGAGCTACACCCCCAACCTTTTAAATTTTTTTTTTTTTTTTTGCGGTACTGGGGATGGAACCTGGAGGCATTCTACCTCCGAGCTACAGCCCCAGCCCTATTTTTTATGCTTTTATTTTTGAAACAGGGTCTCACTAAGTTTTGGAGGGCCTCACTAAGCAGCTGAGACTGGCCTTGAACCCGGATCCTCCAGTCTCAGCCTCCCAAATG
>PVLC010023012.1:0-25965 GCA_004027655.1 Graphiurus murinus | reverse complement strand
CAATACTGGTGGTGAAATGCAGTTTCACTCACTCCAAAGTTTGTTTTAAAATAATTCTGTATTACTATATTTTACAGAAAGCTCTCCATCTACATAGATAAATAATTAGAACAATTTAAAATTAAAAACTATGGTTCTTAGATGATAATAAATCACTTAAAAGGATACTAAAGAGTAAGACAAATGAAGTTACCTCTACTTCACCTGATACACAAAGTTTATTTAAAATTGATTAAATGAATACATGTATAAGAACTATATCAAATTCTAATTATCAAAAAGATAAATACTTTCATAGCCCTGGATTTGACTTCTTAGATATAATATATCTAAAGAAAAAGCATAAAAAATGAGGTGAATTGAACTTATTCAAAACTTAAAATATATGTGTCTCAGGATACTCTCAACAAAGTAAAAATAATACGAATTAAAAAGTCATATATATTAGTAGATACAAGATTACAAGTTATATGTAAGTAGAAAATATAGATGTGATATATAAGTATTATATATAACTAGATATTACATATATAGTATCTAGAATATATAAAAATCACTTATAAGAGTAAAAAATAAAATATGGGCCAAGTATTTGAATAGACATTTTTTCAAAAAGGATACGTAAATACCCAATACAACTGAAATGACAGTCAACATCGTTAGTCATTACTGCAATAGTTTGATTGTGTCCCTTCCAAATTCATATAGTAACTTAATCCCTGCATTGTCCATTTTCTGTTGCCAGTAACACAATACTAAAAACTTGATGAGTTATAAAGAATGGAGGTTTATTTTTACTGATGGTTCTAAATGTCCAAAGTTGAGGTCCTTTGTGGTATGGTGTTGGTATCTGATTTGAACTACCCCATGTTTTCATATTTGCCTGGAACTGTTTTAAACTTCTGTCTAAAAAAGTGTGACCCATGATCAGGTGATGAAATTTTAAAGGGGATCTTTCTCTCCCCAAATAGGAAATTTTAAAAACACAGAATCATTTATGTTACCATGACTCTGGGAATATGAAAAATTGATTGGAACTTCAAGAAGTTGATCCTTGCTTTACAGTTTGAGGGAGACAGACTTGAGGTGTACCCTGACTGCTGACTAAAGGAGCCTCTTGCCGGCTCCCATTCTGCCACCAGGAGCCTTGAGGAAGTGTTAATAGCCCTGCAGTGTTGTTTATACCAAATGCACAAAAAAGGCTAGGAGCAAAAATTGCAGGAACTCTGACATGGACATGGACATAGCATTTGGGGAAAATAACAGGAATGTGGTGGATATTTATTGCTCAAGTCTTTAAAAGTCTATTCAAATTGGGTAAAACCAATCAACCTTGGAAAGCCTAAATACCACTTATGCATCTTTGTTTATTGACACTCTTCATTTGCCTTTGAATATGCTACCACTTGCCAGTTTAGGGTACTTCCTTTAGTCCTCTCACTCAAGCTTCTCAGCATTGTTACCTTAATGGTCTTTCTGTTGGCAAAGTCCCAATACAATTTATCACAGCACCTGTAAAAAACAGAGAATGTGCATGTGTGTTTTCTGATCTCTTTCTCTCTCTTCTTATAAAGCCACCAGTAATTCAGTCATGTGGGCCCCACCTTGATAAATTTATTCAATCCTAATTCCCTCCCAAATAACCCATCTCTAAGCACCATAATCAGATTAATTCTCCACCCTCTTGGGCTAGCAATGTGACTCAGTGGTGGAACATTTTTCCAGTGTGGGTGAGGCCCTAGCATCAGGACTGTATAAAGGTCTCCACCCTCTTAGTACCTTATAATGTGGATTACTTTTCAACAAATTAATTCTTTGGGGACACGTTCAAATCATATCCAAACCATAGCACTCCTCAGCATAATATTAAAAGATATAGCCTTTGGGCATTAATTCTTTTATAAAAGGGCTTGAAAGGAACTAGATTAGTTACTCTTTTGCCCTTCTATCCTTTTTGCCATGTGAGAACATTGTGTTCGACTTTCAATCTTGAAATCAGAGATTGGGCCCTCACAAGATGTTGAAGATGCCAATACTCTTATCTTGAACTTCCCAACTACTAGAGCTATGAGAAATAAATTTCCATTTTTTAAAAATTATTCAGTCTCAAGTATTTTATTATAGCAGAAGGATCAGACTAAGACAATTAGAAAATACAAATCAAGTAACAATTACTATGATGATTATAATCAAAGAGTTAATAACAAGTATTGGCAATGATGTGGAGAAGTTAAAATACTGAATGATTCCTGATGGGAATATAAAATGATTTTCAGAATTTTTCAGATTTTGAAAGTATTAAACACAGCTTTACCATATGATACAGGAGAACCAAAAATATATGTCCACAAAGAACATGTATACACATGTTTAAAAAGTAGACTTATCAATAATAGTTCCAAAGTGAAAGTAACTCAAATGTCTATCAACTACTAAATAAACGAAATATACAGTATCCATAAAATGAAATATTATTCACCAAAAAAGGCATGAAATACTAATATAGGTTACAAAATGAATGAACCTTAAAAATATCATATATGAAAGGAGCAAGATATGAAAGGCTATATATGCAATATGATTTAATATGGCTCAAAGTTCAGATGATTCAATTTAAGAGTGTCCAGAATAGAATACAGGAAAAATCCATTAATATATCTATACAAAATATGAAGATTCATTTTTTGTCAGGGTTTATGGACGGTTTTGAATGAGAATTGACTGAAAATGTCTCCCAGATTTCTTTTTTAAAATTGCTTTAATTGGGGAAGGGTTAGATGCGAAATGCATGCATGTGCGCCTTTATCAGCTTGTACCTAACAAAGATGTGTGATTACAATGCACCATTTAAAAAATAAAATTAAAAAAAATAAAATAAAATTACTCAAAGTAAAAAATGCTTTAATTTAAAATTTTAACTGACACATAAAAATTTTACTTACCCATGAGGTACCATGTAGTATTGTGATTTGTGTTCAAATTGTGTAATGTTCATATGAGGCTAAACTGATCTATCTTTTCAAATATTTGTCATTTTTTTATGAAAAAAAGAACAGTCAAAATCCTTCCTTTCTGTTTTTGAAATAAAATAATGATAATGCTGAATAGCCTTGTGAGTGTACTAAAAATGGCTTAATTATACATTTTAAATGAGTGAAATCTATTATGTACGTTTTATACCTCAGGTAAAAATGAAAAAAAACCCGAACAAATTATAAATATATTTTTGCATGGAAATGCTATATTTCCTAATTTATTGGTGCATTGCAATTATATATCATAGTGAGGTTTCATGTGTTAAAAATGTATGTGCTCATAGATCTCAGAGCAATTTCCTCCTTGTCCCACCCTGCTCCCTACACACATGAGTTAGTGAGGTTGGTAATAATACAGGGACATATTGCCAAATATTATTTGAACTGTTTCCTTTCCCCAGCCCTCCCTCTATCCTTCCTCTCACACCTAACCCTCTTTAACTACTGATCTCTCTGCATCATTTAAAGTTACTTTTGTTTTCTACTTTTTTCTCTAGCTTCAACAAATGAAAGAAAACATTCCACCCTTGACTTTCTGAAACTGACTAATTTCACTTACCATAATATTCTCCAGTTCCATCCATTTTCCTTCAAATGACATAATTTTGTTTTTTATGGCTGAGTAAAATTCCATGTATGTATATATCACATTTTTCTTTATTTTATTGTGTACATGTTATATTGCAAGAAAAAAATGTTAATAGTAGATTTTAATTGACAGAGAAGTTGCTAGAATCATAGTAAACATTATGGAATTGGTTCCAACTAGTTCACGAAGGTTCCTAAAATATCTATGGATTTAAATGATAAGGAATACTATACGTATACTGTTTTAATCAATGTCATAGTCCTCGACTTCTTACAAATATTTCCTATAAAAAGCTACCAAGATAGTTCCAGAGAAACCAGACCTAAAAGAGTAAAGATCATTTCATTAAATTGTCATTTATTTACATGTCTGCCAAATACCAATAAATCAGGCCCTTGAGATGCTTTAGTGGTGGCTCTTCATCCACATATACAATCTAGTAAAAAGTCAGGCAAATGCTATTTCTGCTCTTACAGGAGAAGGCAAATGGTTGTCTTTAATCTAGTAAGCTTACATATACACACAGATGTACACACAGCATCTTAGCTGATCCAGATATATCAATTACTACTTATTAACGTATAGTTTAAGAGGATGTCCTTATCCTCAAACCCAGAAGGGAAAAAACACAGTTGACATATAGACTCTAATTTCTTTCTGTCCGGAGTGATTTGTGGCCCATCAATCTAAGGGCATGTTGGAAGAGTAACATCCTGACAGTTTCCTTGTCTGTCTTTGAAAAGACACAACTGGCTGGGGTTTTCTGAGTGCGAATCAAAGAAGCTTGAAGATTATTGAGAAACAGATGTTAAAAATTGCTGGTATTTATGAACTATATGGAAATGACCTTCTCTGAACAAATTTTTTTCTTATAGAAAAGAAATGATCCAACCAATGTTTTTTAGTTGTGTCCACATTTGGAAGCAAACTAGAATTAATCCCTCTTTGCTGAAACTTATGTACATTTTCTGTGTATATCTGGACATCAAGTCATCATGAAGTCAAAAAGAAATGAAAAAAGGAGGGAACATTTGTGTTATATTTCATTCTGTATGAAAGATGTCTTTATGTGTTATATTTGTATCTTATATCCTATTACATTTTAATTTTCCTTGTAAGTAGGTAACATGCTATTTTTAACATTACCTGTGCATAGGTCTGAAGATAGGCATTCAATAATTATTCATCCTAAGAATAAATGAGTAATGGAATTCCTTCATCGGTGCTAATGAAAGATAACCTAAGCCCTTGATGACCCCAAAAGCCTCCATACCTTTCTGATTAAAATATTTCCACTTGTATATTTTAATTAAAACATTACATTTTCTGAAATATAAATTTTAAATTTTATAGAGCAGTTATTAATTCTGTAGATTTTTATTTTCATGTACATTCCCTAAAGAATATAAAACCCTGTTTAAAGATGCATGCAATTACACAGCAGCTTTAAACACCTTTATTAATTTTAGGGAATTATCCAAGCTATGAGTGGGTCCATGACTGCTGTTGCAGAGATGGGATGATTTTCCCTTCTTCCACAGTAGTAGAATTACAACACATGGTGACCCAGTTTGATATGACATTCCCCAGCTTCATGTTTGTGTTCCTCTAAAATCATATGTTGAAACTTAGTCACTATTGTGATTGTACTAAGAGGTTGGGTTTTTACAAGGTGGTGAGGTTGGCCTCAAACCTGTGATCTTCCTGCATCAGGTGAAGTTCTTATGAATGGAAATAGTGACCTTATAAAAGGGCTTAAGGTAACGAGCTCATCTCTTCAGCAGGATGCAGCAACAAGGTGCCATGTTGGAAGCAGAAACCAGCCCTTACCAGACACCAATATCAGAAAGCATGAGAAACTTGGCCCTCTTAGCCTCCAGAGCTATGAGAAATTAGTTTCTTTTGTTTATAAATGATACCATCTCAGATATCTTATTATAGCCATACAAATGTATTAAGACAACAGTCTCCTTTGAAAGGTATTCAAGAAGTATGAAGAAAAGTAACTGTTACAATGTGAAAGATAACCCATTTTTATACCAGTGTTCTCTTCCCCATCGTGTAAATTGAAAAAAAATGATATATTTGCAACCTAGCTCTTACTATGTAGGTAGACATCTGGATAGTAACCTGTGGACTGCAGAGCACCAGAATGGAAAGATCCAGACCCAGAATTAGCATGAAGGGTAGAGCTACCATGAAATCTGGACATTCAGCTGGGAACTGTCATATGAGGAAAAATGCAACTATAAGCAACTGTACTTCAGGATACCATTGCTATAAGGACACCCATTACTGTGATCAAAGCAATCTTTATGATAGAAATGAGAGTCCAAGTAAGTTAGATTTCAAGCAATGGACATAGCTCTGTCAATTAGACATATTAAGGCAAGATTTTGATTCAGAAGGCGGTGATGCAAAGAAGCAGGCTCTGCATCAAGCCTATTCCTACTAGAGGAATACATGTATATTTCTAAATAATTGACTGACATACTCATATGTGCAAATGTAGGTATTTATTAGAATTTGGAATTTAATTTTATACTTAGGATGGTTTATTTAAACTGAAAATCAGATTCATTGACACTAGACTTAACAGATAATGACAAGACTTTGTTTATTGAGACATGTGAAAATAATAGATGAGCAAGTAAAACAACCCCAAACTTTGAAAATATCAAAAGAGATACTAATATGTACAGTTAAAATAACAAAATGCTGAAGTATCTTATTTTAAAAATCTTGCCAAAGCTACCAAAAACTAAGTTATATCTCAGGCTGGAAGGATGCAACTAAGGAAGTTGCCTGTGTTCAGGTATTTCCAATTGTAAAAGGATGAATTCCAGGCTCCATCTTTGAAAGCCTAATAAACTGATCAACATGGAAGATATTTTAAAACAGACATCAAATAAAACTGCTGCATTTTAGAAAGCAAGGGAAGTGCTTTCTTTTAACAAGCATTTTTCTCATATTGGAGGCAAATTTGCAGCTTCCACAGGGAATACAGTTCCTCTAAATGAAATCTCTGCCACCTGATATTATTTTATATCAGGATAGTCCAAGATTTGATGCTTTATGTGTTACTTTGGAAATAATAGAGAAGAATCATAATATTACATTAATTTTAAGTTTCTTGAGATGTGTTTTATAAAAAATAAATTTATATTATTATTCTTTGTTGTTATGATACTGGGGATTGAACCTAGGAGCATTCTACCTTGGAGATACACCCCCAATCCTATTTTTTATTTTTTATTTTGAAATAGTGTCTCACTATGTTGCAGAGGGCTTTCCTAAGTAGCTAAGGCTGGCCATGAACCTGCAATCCTCCTGTCTCCGCCTCCCAAGTACTAGGATTACAAGCGTGTGCCACCATTCCTGGCTCTAAATTTATATTCAGAATTGAGAAGAACAGTGACCAGATTACTATTGGTTAATTGAGTGCAATTTTTATTTAGAAACATACACACACACACACACACACACACACACACACTAACACACACATATATGACCAATATTCAATAATGTAGAATAAAAGAACACTAATATGACACTGAATGTCATTATTTTTCTGATGAATTTATATATGTGTGTGGATATGCCACAGTCATATTAGTTAAAATATGATATTTAGTTCATTTTCTTCAAATGTGTCTTAAACAGCATTATAAATTATCCAAGTAGGATACTGTGGTTGATGTTACCTGAAATTTTACTCTGAAAGCAAAGCTTTAGTGACAGAAAAATAATACAATTTGCTTAATTGCTAAAGCAGTTATTTTATTTTCTAATTCAAATGGTGAAACTATTTTTTTAAGAACTGAAATATTTAGAGTTTTTAATCTCCCCCAATTAGCATCCACTGGAGAAAAAAAAATGTTTACATCTGAACTTGTGCTTCTTTGGAGAGCATTTTAAACCTCTACTCAGCTCCTTCCTGCCCTCATAATGGATGGGAGAAAACACTAAGAGGACTGAGTAATCTCAAGGACCACTTAAGAAAATTTCTCTGATATGTCTGCATATGTGTGATCTCTTTCTTTAGCCAAATTCTGTAAAACAAGTAATATTTTCTAAACCAAGATTATATGGAGTGACTTGAGTGCCAAGAATAACCACATCATCTAACATTTGTATTAGATGTTTACCATATGCCAGAATTGCTCTAACTGGATTACATATGTGAACTCATTTCTAGCTCACAATCACAAAGGAAATATTGAAATATTATTTTTCTCTTTTACTTCCCTTTTGTGTCATACCAGCCTTTTTTTCCTCTACTTATTCTAAAGCTTTCTCCCTGAATTGGGCAGAGTTTACTAGAGTGACAGAACTCAGAGGACATGTATATGGTAAAAGGGGATTTATCAATCAGCTTACAGTCCAAAGCAGTGTAGCCCCAAGTTACCAACTGCACACAGAGAGCCAGAGGAACCAGCAACTGATCAAGTAGCCCAAGAACTGGAGTCTCAGAATCCAAACAACCACTAATGCAGTCCCAGTCCAAGATGGGAAGGCCTGGAAGTTCTCTGGAGAAATGATGGTAAAGGTCCAGTTTGAAGAGCTGACACGTTTTCTTCAAGAAACACACATGCATTCTTCACTTGGCTTTCTCCTTCTTTTACTAGGTCCTGCACCTATCAGAACTGTGCTGCCAACATTCAGGCAGGACTTTTCCTTCAGTCTGACTTACATAAATCAATCATCTCATTAACACACCCAAAGTCTTATAATCTTAAGTGTTTGAGGATCCAGTCACATTGACAATCCAGACTAACATCACACTCCCCAACAACCTTCCTCTTTGTGCATGCAGGTATAGAAAGTGTGGAATAACCTGAAAGTTGAGTTCTCTGATTCTCTCTTTCTCTCTCTTCATTTTCCTTGTTTGACAAAAGAAGCAATGCCCTTAGATATGAGTAAACCATGGGTATGCCCTGGGAATGTTGGACTATTCAGGGAAGGAAAAATTCCAAAGACAGATTCTCTATAAAAACCACAATTTTAATAGTAAGTGATTATTAAGAAATAAGAGAGATGTTGCTCTATTTATACCACACACTAATAAAAATGTCATATTATTTGTTTTTAGTTAATTACAAATGAAGAGTTAATAAAAAGAGAAGCCAATAATAGTAGTTATAATAAATAGTGGTCATAAAGATATCAGTAAAGATTTCCATTAAAATATTAGTTACAAGTGGAAAACTTCAGTTTGCACAATTATTTAACCATTTTTAAAGAGCCATGGTATCCCAATTCAGATGTTAAAGGCTTACTAACTGAAAACTCTATGAGACAGTCACTATTTTGGCACTATTTTCCCTCTCACCTGTGATTTTCATTCATTTAACCTAAGGTAATAAATCAAATGAAAAATAAAGAAGTGTGGCAGGGCTAGAAGATGATGAACATTTTTAGCACACAAAACTCACACTGAATAGAGATGTGTCAATTTTCTTAAAGCATAGAGCAAATTTATGTTTCTGAATGTTCATAATATAGAAGAGTAAGTATTGTCATAATCATTACTTAGTCATCTTTTTTAGCTCATAGCTTGTAATGATTGATTATGCTATCTTTCTGATTTTTGTTATTCTCCAACCTCATCTCCACATTTACTTACAGTCTGTATTACATTTATCCTCACCTACATATGAAACTTTTCCTAATTTTTTCAGCTCAGCTCATCTCTCTCTATTATTTCAGACAAAATTCTTTAGAATTCACTTCTTGATGGTGTCATTATATTGTGTGTGTGTGTGTGTTTGTGAATGTGTTACTGGGTATTGAAATCAAGGGCATTCTACCTCTGAGCTACCTCTGAGTAATACCCCCAGCCTGATTTTAATTTTTATTTTCAAACAGAGTCTCACTAAGTTGCTGAGGCTGCTCTGGAACCTGGGATCCTCCTGTCTCAGCCTCCCAAGTACTGGGATTGCAAATGTGCATTAATATGCCTGGCTATTATATTTACTTTAATTTTTGAGAAATAACATTTCTAAATGTCTCTTCCATAGAATTTTCAGTGGCAATTCTCATTTCTTCTTATTCTAATGGGAAGAAATTTTTAAAAATATTATGAAGCACCAGGTACCAAAACACACAATACCCAAACACAATCCCCTGTTATTATTATTTCTTCTGATTGCTATCTTGTTTTTCTTTCCTTTCTCCTGTTTAAAATTCTTAATCATCAAATCTCATTATCACCTCTTGACACTTCATTTATCTCTTTCAACTTCTATCAACCACTCCACTGAAATTGCTGCAAGATAAACAAGAATACTTCCTGCAAAATTCACTAATCTTTTTTCAATTTTTTTCTTTCAGCCATTTTTCACTCTCCTTAAATTTTGCAGTAGTGTGACTGCTTATGACCTCCCCCTCCTCCTCCTCCTCCTCCTCCTCCTCCTCTGCCTCTGCATGCATTCTTGTGTTTCTCCCTTCGTTATTTGGTCCTCCTAGTCTCTTTGTTTCCTTTAAAAATGTTCATTCCATTTAACTTAGATTGAGGACTTCTAGGGTTCTTTACTTACGTCAACTTTCTAGAAATACCCATTGCTTTATCCTTTAACATGTGATGAAGTTAAGGTCTGACCTCTAGCATGAACTCCACTTCTCTATTCCTTAAAAATTCTACTTCCAAAAGACTCATTTTTCATAGCACCTCTAACTTTCTCAGTCCACCTGTTCCTTCTGTGGACACCTTTGCATTGATAATCTTTCTCACCAGGATGACAACTGACTTAACCACCATTTTTCACTTTTACCTGCTTATAGCTTTGGTATAGTTTTTCTACTTTTATTTATCGTGAAATTTTAAAAGCACTAATCTATTTATATATCCTTTATAAATACCTAAAGAAACTAGGATTTTATTTCAATTGTAGCCTTATCAAAGTAATATGCTATTTTTAGTCTTTTGTATTTTTATAACTTTTGAAGAATCCACAATAGTTCAACAATTCTATTTGGGACTTCAACTGCCTTTAAAAAAATGTACAAAAACTTCAAGAAATTAAACTGTTAGCTTTTTCTGTCAAGTGTATTTGGCACTTTTTTTTTTTTTTTTTTTTTTAAATTTCAGGACTTCTTATCCCATTTGTTCTTGAGAAGAAAAACAAAAATCTCTTGACCAAAGCTTAAACCTCATCCAAAAAAGGAGAAAAGAAAGAAAATAGTTTATTGCATTTCTTTGTGTAAAACTGATAGCCTTAGTTTCATGAGAAAGCTGCCATTTTTCCAGTCAGTAAAGACGCCCTATACTATGAAGGGTTGCCATTTAAAGAACGACCAGGAAGCAATTCAATGAAGGGGAATTGTTAAGGATAGGTTTCTTGCTGTATTCCAATCATGTTCTTTTCAAAACCCGGCTTTATGGATTTTAAAGGAATCCCGAGGGGGCACTCTTTTCCTTTTGTCCCACTGAAATATCATCATTAAACTCCTCTAAAAATGGTTTCTGATATGATTCCGCTTTCCAGCTGAGGCAACGTTTTCTATAAGTAATAACAAAACAGCTGAACTGAGTAAAAGCAAACTGGGCAGATAGGAATATCAATCCTGATGGGACCAAAGGGAGCCCTGTGTTAACTTCTGAAGTACCTGAACTTTTCTGAACCAGTTGGTTTTGACTGAAATTGGAAATGCTCTTTTACTTTTGAATCCCTGCCAGAGGGGGCTGCTATGGTAGACTTCTCTAGTTATTTTTCTTCTTTTTCAGAGGAATTCAAGACGGGAGATGTCAATGTGTGTGCTTAAGCGTAAAAGTGATCATTTTTTAACCACTGGTGGGAAAGTAGTTCGCCAGTGGGGAGCTAAGTGTTGAAATCTGGCATTAATCCAGCCGAGTTGGACCAATAGATCACAGATAACTATACAGTATATGCCGGTAAGTTCTCTTGCTTAAAATGAAAAAAAAAAAAAAAAAAAATTGAGAGTATTGAGAAGTGAGACAGGAGATTTTTCAAAAGGTGCACTACACTGCTCTATTGACTTAAGCCAGCTACGAGGAAATTTAAAAACAATTTAGAGAATGGAGTGCAACTACCGCTATGAAAATCACTCTTCATATCAGAGGTGGATGGGGAGTAGCCCACTATGAAATATTGTCTGGCATGTGTGTTTACTGTAAGGCTTTAGCAGACTCTAATTCGCACCCGAAAAGTTTGGTGAATTTAAGCTGAGCAGGCTGTTTATGTCACTCAAGAGCAATGGTGACACCCCAGAAGTGGAAGTGGAAGTAAAAAGTCAAGTGTCTTTCTCCTGAGGGGGAAATTATTAAAAATAGAAATCCTATAGTCCCATCAGGATCATGGGGAACCAGGTTTCGATAAAAGTGTAGCTGAAAGCTCAAGTAAGAAAATCAGAAAGGGATTCTGAAATCAGTTTTCCTCCTCTTTTAAATCATAACTGAGTAATCATAACTGAACATAGAATTTAAAACCATAACCATTTGAATTTTGAATGAATTTAATCCCAAGATATGTTCCTTAAGATGTGTATGTGTGTGTGTGTTTGTGTGTGTGTGTGTGTGTGTGTGTGTGTGACTGGGGATTAAACCCAGGGACCTTCTACTTAAGAGTTACAACCCAGGCCAATTTTATTTTATTTTGAAACAGGGTCTTGGTTATTTGTTGAGGCTGGTCTTGGACTTGTAATCCTCCTGTCTCAGTTTCCCAAATAATGGGATTATAGGCACAAACCACCGGGTTTCGGGTTAATTGTTAACTAAAATAGGCAGGAAATTTAAAAAAATAGCTCATATATATGTTATAGTACATATATGTACATATATATACACATATAACATATAACATAACACACACATACACACATATGTTTCTCACAAGTCTCTGTAAGTAGAATAAAGGAATAAAAAATATGACTTTTAAATTCTCATATGATGAATGCCAGATATTTTCTCCTTCCCACTTTACTTAGGATGGAATCAGAGTGGATTTAATTATAAACATTGTTCCTCTTAACTTTTCCTCATGTTGTCTTGAAACATGTCATCTCAAGTATTAATTTATTCACTCAGGATTTATTCATTTGGTGAGCATTGTGCATGATGTTGAGCCCTGAAATTAAAAAAAAAAAAAAGCTATATTATTGGTCCTGATTCTTAAAAAACTGAAAATTAAATAAAATCAAATGCATGAACAAACCTAAATACAATTAAGTAGAGAAGTAATTTGACATTCAGAAATCTTGAACATAAAATTCTAGGTAATAAAGGTAATATTTGGGGAAGTTATATGGGTTTTGTTTCATTTTGTTTTGTTTTTGTGGTGCTGGAGCTTGAACCCAGAGGCATTTTTTTTTTAATTTTTATTGTAGTAATTCGTGCAATATAGCATACATCTTTGTTAAGTACAAATTGTTAACAACATATTTGCACAAAATTCTCAATTGACCCCTTCCCAGAGGCATTTTTCCTGGGAGCTACACTCTCAGACAACCTTATTTTTTCTTTAATTAATTAATTAATGTATTTATTGTGATAATGAGAATTGAATCCAGGGTCATTCTACTCCTGAGCTATACCCCCAACCCTATTTTATTTTAGAAACAGTGTCTCACTAAATTGCAGAGGGCCTTGCTAAATTGCTGAGGCTCTCTGTGAGTCTGCGCTCCTCCTATCTCAGCCTCACAAGTACTGGGAGCACAAGCATATGTCACCATTCCTAGCTTTTTATTATTATTATTAGTAGTAGTAGTAGTAGTAGTAGTAGTATTTGGAAACAGGTTCTTGCTAAGCTGCTGAGTTCCTTGCTAAGCTGCTGAGTTCCTTGCAAAGTTGCTGAGCTGGCTTCGAACCTGTGATCCTTTTGTCTCAGCCTCCCAAGTCCTGGGATTACAGAAATATACCACCATGCCCATTTTACTTAGAATTTTAATAGAGAATTTAGAGCCCAGAACCCATAATTTTCTAGTACTTTTTAAAGCAGCCAACCACCTCCAGTTATTACTTATTTTTCCTTATATTTTTGCATCAGCTATTACTTGCTTACTGAAAGCTTTCCTCTTAGACATTTAATTACATGTGACCACATGTGATAATTTGAATAACTGTCCCACCACTCATGCCATGAGCTATCTGTGTTGACAGGGTCACATATACCTTTAAGTCTAATTAGATAGAGACACCCACTTACAGATTCCTACTTTTAAGGCTTTTTCTCTGGAACTAATTTCTAGTACCAATTTCTACTTCGATGATCTCTACAAAAGCTCCTCCCAAATAATATCCTAAAATAACACCTGTTTGACCATCTCTTAGAGTTTGGTGGATTGACTGGGCCATATGGGTAGCTGTGCTGGTCTCACTTTGGAGCACCCATGGATCTGCAGTTGCATGGCAGCAGATACTGGAATCATCTGTATGTTAGAAGGAATAGTTTAAATAGGCTTTCTTCCGCTCCATGCAATCTCATCAGGCTTACCTATTGACATGACTTTTCTATATGCTATCCCCAGGAGAGCACCCAAGCTTCTTTCATAGAAACCTATGATAAAGTCTTCCAAAAGCAAAGAAATGGACACTGCTCATGCTCATAAAGGCAAAGTCCACAACTAGAAGACCGCTATTCCCCCTTCATTCTATCTGCTTTGACAAATGATAGTACACCTTTGATTCAGGAAGTGAGGGTAGAAGAGGAGTATGTACGGGGAGATGTGCTCCTGTGGGGGTCATTTTTGGAAACTAAGTGCCACAGATACCTTAAGTTGGTAGTTTATATATATATATATATATATATAAATTATAGGCTAATTAATTGCACCGTTCATGATAGTCTTCCCTATTATTTACACTTTATCATTTATTCTTAAAACCAGAGTTAATCAAAAATGAGAGAGATATTTGAATATGATATTTATAATCAGAGCAGTAAAAGATCAAAGCTCCATACAGACTATTTTTATGTTATACTAAATAAGATGATACGTACATACTACTAGGAAGATAATATTTGCAAAAATAATAAGTTTGTTAGGTTCTATATGTTCTAAAAGTTATTTTCAATAATAATGATTGTCATAATGAATATTAGTATATAACTATAATCTTAGAAAAATTAGTAACATGCTATGGAAATACATTTGTATTAGTGTATTTTATTCCTGTGTGAACTTTGGTAGTCCAGAACATGATAGAAATTCAAGATTGTGTGTGTGTGTGTGTGTGTGTGTGTGTGTGTGTGTGTGTGTTACCAAAGATTGATAGAATTACTATGGTTTTCTATTCCATGTTATTGGGTTTTAGCTATGCTTTTTTGATTTACCCTAATTTGTATTTCTGAAACATTAAGTATGTATTTAAGTTTAAAATCCTATCCATTCTTGTTTTCTTTTAAAGTTCCTATCACATTCATATCATCAAGTTGTCTCTTATGCAGGTAAAAATAAAATCCAAAGTTTTTAATTATGTTCTTTCCTCCTCCTCAAAAAAAAAAAAATACTAAACCACATAGGTAATGTAAAGCTTATAACCAAATGAAAACTCTATTTTAACAAAATGATGCATCTAGCTGGTGAACAAATTTTTTAAATGCCAAGCACTACATATTTCAATATAAATGATACTCTTTCATTCTAAAATGGCTAGATAAAAAACTAAATAATGCCCTACTTTCAGCCACTCCCCTTTTTGGTGTGCTCACTCAGATGCTTAGGCCTGAGGTTCTTCAATGGTGCTACATCTGTTCCTACATTCTATCATTCTGTTTGGTTTCTTTTGTATCTTTTATACCCTAGTCTAATGTAGATACTGTGACACAATTAAGTAAAACATAAATCACTATATACCAAATGGGATTAAATGCTAGAGTGTTGTGTTGCAATGTCTAAGTGGCAACACAAATAATTTCATATTCAGTCCAAATAACCAATGTCAATGTATCAGTAATATTACATTCAAGATTATACATTCACTCCTCAGTAACACACACACACACACACACACACACACACACACACGCACACACACACACTACACTGAAAAAGAAATTTAACATTCATCCAGGCACTCAGCCATTTGAACAAACCAAATGGAGCTTTCATATCTGTAAATACAGACTAAGCTATCACTTAAAATATGAACAATTTTTTGTTTGGTTATTAATGAAAGGAGAAAAACTGCTCAGTAACTTCACTCTTACTCATTCTCATTCTATGATTCTTACCACTCCATGTCCACCTTGCAATTTAGGCATATCAGCTATGCTAGACAGCTATAATATATTATTTTTAAGTGAACTAGATGGTATCTGGAAAGAATAGATTTATGTTACATGCCTGAGGCATTGCTTCTACTGCAGTGCCAGTTATTTCAATTATACTTATTGTATAGAAATTTTTAAAATCCTTTTTTATTAGTTTATCCTTACTGCAGAATTCTCCAATGTAAAGCTGATTTCCCTTTTCAATGTAAATTTTCTTCTATCCTATCTCAGAAAATTTCTTTTGCAAATTCATCTCACCAATGCATCATTAATATTAGGACCATAATATGGCTTTGGTTTTTGGTTTAACTTTTGTGGAAAAGAAGTAGCACAAAAGGGATAACAATCATTCCCACAAGCTAGAAATATTGTTGGTGTTAGCAAATAAATAAACTAGGTACTTGAAATATATACGATAACCCCCCAAATCATAGGCTTCTATGCCTATGATTCTTGCAGCCAAGCAGGGAGGATGAAGAAAATAATTGAGCAACTTTTTGGATAGGATAATTTAGAGGCCTGAGAATATAAAATAGCTACAATCATTTTCAAAACATGAATAGACAAACATCCTAGCCAGAGATTGCAGTCAGGATTGCATCCTTCCAGAGTCCACAGAGAGGCAATACTTGGGTGATAATGGATTCTTGTATTAAAAATTTCTACTCCCTGCCACTTCTCTCCATGAGTAGGGTCAGAAAAACAAAGACTAGTTTTGAAAGAAAAAATAAAAAGTGAAATATTTTCAATTCAGTACAGCAATTTATTCTTTTTTCGTTTTTTGGCAAACAGCAGAATACTATTTTTCAAATTATGTTTACCAAATTTATCTATTCTATAAGCATTAATTTTTCTCCCTTTAGTACGTATAGACCTCCCAGCATAAGGGAAGAAAATAATGGAATAAGGAAATTTTTTTTCAGGAAGGAAGTAATATGAGAACTTACACAACACTTCAGCTCTTTGTAAAGAAGCCGTTACCTTTCTTTATGTGGAATCCAAAAAGGAGCCCATATGTTTATTTTACTTAGAACATATTTTATTGATAAAGTAAGTTGTTTTACTGAATGATACCAGCTGTATAGTCAGCCTAAACTCTTCCCCAAATTCCATCTCTTCCAAGTTCTGGTTATCCTATGCTTCAACTTTGACCTGTCTCAAACTGTGCTTCTGCCTCTTATCTCCTCTTCCTTCTATGGAACCATCAAACTTAGCAGTGATCCTCTCTATGGACCTGGGAAAATTTGATCAGCTACTGCCTCTAACAGCATCTCCAACTTATCATTGAGTTCTCTGTTTAATAGTGCTTAAATATACCTATCTCTGTATACTTTATACACCTTCATTGCCATATTTTAGTTATTATTACATCATGTATAAATTTTAGAAAATCAGAATTGCATCAAATTCCATTGTCCACAGATAAAAAAGTTCAATATGATACAGTGTATTTTATTTTACTTTATTTCTGTACTGGGGATTAAACCCAGGGGCTTTCTACCTCTGAGCTATACTGCCAGCCCTATTATATTTTATGTTTTAATTTTGAAACAGGGTCTCTCTAAGTTGTTGAGGGTTTAACTAAGTTGTTTGAGGCTATTCTCAAACCTGTGATCCTTTTGTCTCAGCCTTCCAAGTACTGGGATTGCAGGTTTGTACCACCACACCAGGTTGCTGCTATGTATTTCTAAATGATGTATGCATATAAGAAGTCTACACAATAGAGTAAATCTAGTGACTGGATCAGATACATTTTTTATTTATTTGTCCTTTATTTTGGCGTGAATGCGTTAGAGGTATACTTTTCTTTGCCTCAAATTTTGAACGTATAGGAGAAAATTCACAGTTCTACCTTCCAATAGGCAGAAGTTCTATATTCCTTAGTGAAAATATATTATACTCTAGATTGAAAAGCAAGTCAATGAGTACCAAAAGGGAAGACAGTCCAGATAGGAATTGAAGTCAATTGAGCATTTGACTGGATTAATCTACATCCAATACAAAATAGACTTGCATATATAATATGTATTTGTGTATATAATATACTTATTGTTATCATAATAACAGCATGATGTATTTTTGTAGTACACATAAAGTGCAAGAAAAGAGACTAAGTGCTTTATAGCTTTATCACATTTATCTGTTGTCATTTTCTGTTTTATGAGCGAAGATCCTGAGGCCTGAAAAAGTTAAATCATTTTCCCAAGAAGAATCAGTGAGTGATATTATGGCTAAAACCTAAAGTTGTGTTCCTTCTATAACCTATAGATTTGTCATTGGTCGCACTGCTTCCTCAGCTCCAATACCTGATTTTCATTTAGTGCTTATAAAATGACAATGTTATATTTGAATTGGAATTTTAACAAACGTATAAAGTTGAGCCCCTTTACTATGTTAATTCACAGGACTTGAAAAACGAAGACAAAATCCTAAATTGTCTTCATTGATTTAATAACATAAACTAAAATAACACTTAAAGTTCACTGGGAAAAAGAGAGTAAAATTCCAGTTATTTCACTCCCAGGATTTATTGTTTTTCTTTGACCATTAGGAGCTTATCTGTTCTTTGATGAATAGTTGACAAGTATGCACCGTGAGGGTGAACAAATGTTGTATCCTGTGATGCTGTATAATTAAAATGTGAGATGGAACTCTGTTGCTGACAGCGTTAACATTTTAAGTGGCATTAGGAAATTAGTCAAATTAATTCTACATATACTTAACAATAACATAATAAACTCTTTTGTTTTCATTTAAAGTTAAGCATGTAATAAATGAAGACAAGTAGAGCATAAACTGTCATCTTAAAAACACATTGGATTTTGATAGAGCACTTCATTTTTAAGTAACTGAAGAGAATGGAAGAGGGAGAAGAGAGAGGGGGCAGAGAGAGAGGAAGAGAGGAGAGAGAGAGAGAGGAGAAGAGTAGGGAAATCAAAAGTGCTATAAGCACCTATGTTTGTATCACTTTGAATCTCACTGTGATGTATAATTAAAATGCACCAATGAAAGTATTTTAAAGTCCCAATAAACACTTAGGTAGGTAAAATCAGAAGTGTCTATTAATTCCTGATGTACAAGATAATTGAACAAACACCATATAATTTTTGTTTGTCAGGCAATCATCCAGAAAATTATGAAAATGTTTCATCTAATATGTGCTCCTCCAAGAAACACTTTACATTATTGTTACCATTTTGTAGATGAAGAAACTGGAACTCAAATTCTGTGATTTTCAGAAAATACAATATATTTTTAGCATTGTAGCAAGGATTCCAAGTCTGGTTTTATCACTCTTAAATCTTTGCTTTTTTGCTTTCCTACACTATGTCACAAGGCATACGATAAATTAAACAGATAATAATCAAAAAATAGAAATAAAATAGGCTGTGTCATTCATTGTGCTTATTGTTGTTCTTCTTTACTATCACAAGTTTAATATTTTAAAGTAGAAAGTAAGTAAATAAACCTAGCTATTTGTGCATCTGAGAAGAGGTGGCAGCATTTACTACTTTGAAGACGTTTGGAAAAACTGAGTGGTTTTGTATGTGAAGAGCAAGAGATACAAGACTCTCCAAATGTTACAATCTTCTGGCTGAAAGTTTATATTTGCAAAAGAACAAGTGGGATCCAGTTCTGTAAGTAATTAATATTCAGTGGCCACCTTTGCCACACCTGCTGCCTGAGCCCCCTAACCAACTGTCTGCAAAACACTCTTCATGCCATCAGATCACCTTTACTCAGATGTCACTACCTCATGTGCAGGGATTTGCTTTCAAGTCAGAAATATTATTTTCTTAAAATAAATTTTGTTAGACTTCTTCTTTTCTGATAAAAGCACAATCTTTCAAACACCAAGCAATTGTGACCTCTTCTGATCTTTCTTTTTCTTTTTATTCTTGTCTATAAAACCTCTTGACCTAATCTAAAAAGGAAAAGTCAAGGTGAATGTTAGAAGATTTTGCATGGGTTCATTCCTTGGTATATCACAAACAAGATTCATCAGTCAGACATTAATTGGCACTTTGACCCATTTCTTCATAAGGTGTTTTTTTTTTGTTTTGTTTTGTTTTTTTCTGTGAAGTTTCTTTCATTCCCTGATTTAAGTTTCATTTGAATTAGTTTGGAAAGTCTTTCTAAGGAATAAGTGGACAAGCAAAGGAAGCAACTTCCAGGGTTTCCTTTAAAACTACAAAACTACATGCAAAAGCTACCTCCTACCCTTCAAGATAGACATTGTTCTTTATGTAAAGAGAAAAGTAAGCTAGGAGAAGTGGCACACCCAAGTAATTTCAGTAATTGAGAGGCTAGTACAGAAGGATCGCAGGTTCAAGGCCAGTGTGCAATAACTTAGGAAGATCCTATTTCAAAATAAAAAGGGCTTGGGGTGTAGAGAGAGAGAAAGAGAGCATGAGAGAGAGAGGGAGAGAGAGAAGTTTTTATTGAAGAAAAAGGTAAATTTACTTCTATATTAACTACATTTAATTTTAAGAACAAACCAAAGTCTATACAGAAATAATCATTTGAGTAATATTGAAAATATAAATTGGCTTAGACTCTACACACTTTGTTATCTATAAACACACAAGAATTGCCTGAATAAATATTATTATCCCATTTGTTATTATTTGTTAGCACAAATCTTTTTCAAATAATAGTTCTCATGACAATTGAATTAAATCCAATGATGAGGATATGCTTGTCAGTTTTAGAATTAAATACTCTGGCTTCTTTTCAACTTTACTATCCTATGATAACATCAATAATGCTTTGATACAAAAGCTATTTTGAAGACCATTCTATTTGCAAAGTTAACTTCTATTGTTGGATGCTATACTTTACCAATTAGTCTTTGAGAGATATTCAAAATACCAGCTTGATACAATTAAATTTTTTTTTGTAATGTGTTATTCAGAAGGTTAACATAATACCAGCCAAAAGGGTTACAGGATGATCTTATAGCCTTAAATACATAATATTGCCCTCTGAACATTGATAAGTGAAAATGCTACTTTAAATATTAAATTTATTAATATTAATAACTTCATTTGGTACCATTTTTGACAATTCAGAACTCATTAATAACTAGGGGATTTTTTCATTAAACATCTATTATTTGTAAAACTGAAACTATTTAATGTTGTTTTCTTGTGGATTTTATTTAATCATTTCAATCTTGTCATGAATGAAGAAAAACATTATAGGTCATTTTACAGGTGAATTGGCTACGTGCCACACAAAAAGTGACTTTTCCAAAGGCATAGAGCTATACCAAAATGTACAAATATGAGGCATTGGAGCCACTTTCAAGGCCCAATCTTCTATTCCAAACCAGATTCTATTCAATAAAAAGCCAGAGGCCTGTATTCCTTCTTACACACCTGTGAAAGGATTCTGGAAACGCAAGATGAATTACCTAATTTTCATTACCTCCACTTCTTGGCTGGAAAAATTTTAAGTAGTTTTATTTATGTAGTGAAAGTTCTAGTTAGAATAAGAAGAAAAGGAAACATTGTGCTGAAACTTTTAGTAGTTTTATGTTTAGTTGGACTTCTGAAGATATTTGTGTTCTTCAATTTGTTATAATTTTTGTCTTTGCTATTCTTGGTTGAAAAGCCTGTAAAAGCTGAGCATGCAATATTCCCTAGATAAATACCTAAGATTTTCTAGACTATAAGCAAGTCTTACATTAGAGACTCTGTTTCATTAAATGTGTACCTCAATGAAAATACAAGACTGCAATATACTAATTGTTCATTCAATGTATTTAGAACTGAATTTTCTTTTCCTTTTCATCTAAACAAAGAATCAAAGTGCTAAAAGTATTATCAAAGATCTCAATCTAGATATTTGGTCATTATGATAAGAAGAATAAAGTCAGTGAGGTCAATTTACTAATGTAAAACTTCATAAAAACTGTAAGTAAATTGTAAAAAATTTATTATTAAACAAATAATTGTTCATCTTCTGCAGTTTATCATGTGAATCTGTGGCATGTGCAAAGGTAAAAGACCATTTTTCATAATGGAATCTTATGGAAAAGTGTATTATTTCTTTCATGCCCAGTACTTCTCTTTAACTATGAGACATATGTGATTTTCCCCATTTTTGAAGCTGTTTGGCACAAATGACAGTTGGAGATATCATAAGTTGTAAACAGCTCCCTCAAAAGCCACACTTCAAAAATAAGAGTAAAGTTTGATACTGATCCTTTTCCTCTAAGCAGTCTGCATTCTGACAGGACCAGCTTCTCATATTTTTTAATCTCTAAGGAATAGACTCAGTTGAAAACATAAGCTACGAAGCCTGGACTTTGGAATCAGAAAAGTAGTGTGGCTGACCTATAACAGATTAAAGCCTCATTGAAATCTTAATTATTTTAGTGTCTCTAATTTTCTAATTTTCAGATTCAGGTTTTTTTTTTTTTTCTTTTCCTCTCATTACAGTTGTTGGTTTTACCAAAGATAATGAAGTCCTCTGAACCCAGGGAATTATATTTAACTTGGGAGTATTTTCACTTATTACCTCTTAAGAGTGGTTACATAATTCCTCAAATATTTGGCTTTGTCTGTCAAACCTGAAATATTGAGGATTGTAGTTAATGACATCTGTTTCCCAGGTATCCTACTCTTATGGGAGAGGTAGTTTATGCTTCTGGACATTGTTCTCAGAGTGCCTCTCAATCCTAAATTACAAGCACCATGGACTTTCAGAGGAATAAGAAGGCAATTTATTCTCTTTTACATGCAGCCTAGACTGGTGTTTAAAATCAAGGCTGCCAATATAGCAATTGTGTGGTGTTTCTTTAATGAGGGTGTTGCTGGACCAAAAACACAGCTGAGACATTTAGATTTATTTTATGGCAGTCTTGAGAAACCATCTATTTCTAATCAGAATAATTTGCCCATAAATGACTCTGACAGAGCTCCCCAAGAAAAGAAAATCTAAAATTCTTATTCTCTTTAAAGCTGTGAATCTCAAGAAGAGACATATATACCTTTGTTAAATAAGTTTATAAAAACACACCAGTTAAGTAAGTATAAACAGAATAAATTACACTAAACCTTCTTCTGCATATGACAAATAAAACTTTGCTGGCTTTTAATCTTGATCTTTTAGTCATAGGAATTTTAGTGATAGCCACATCTATAATATATTAATTCTCTTCAAGTTTAAGATACATATTCTCAGTGCAGGACCTAGTTTAGACTTGATATCAAATATTAAAATAACAAAGCAATAAAACTAGTTCTTACTCTGACAAATTCTGGTGGTATTTTTGTTCTTTCTATTAAATTATTAAGATTTATATCCAAGGAACTCTATGTGATATCTTTTACAATAAATCAAAAAAGTGGAATGGGCAAAAGGGTCTTAAATTCAAAATATACAAGAAAAGGATAAAAATGCTTCCTCAGAACAGAAAGATTGAGTGGAAAGTAACAGTCAATTTTACCTGCTAATTTCAGTGGTAACTGCTGTAATCATAATCCTTTATTAGAGTTCTTTAATTAAGTGACAATAAAATTATTATTTATGACAATCTTGTGCCATTTAATAAACTAACTGGGCATATTCTTAAAAATATAATTTTCAGATATCCTACATATGCATATTTGTTAGATTACAAAAAAGTTAATTTTATATGACTTTTAACCTTTTTTTAATACAGAAGAAGTAATGAGCCATTTAAGCACATTATTAGACAATGTGATTTCGACAGTCATCATGAATGATAGAATAATATTGTCCTTTTTTTTTTTTAAGTAAGAGGTTTTTCAATACAGCACTTCACAATGAACTGACATTTGGCAGTGAACAACCTTTCTAAAGTTCAGGAACTACATTAAAAGAGAGAATTATAAAGGGCATCATTAGAATGTAGGTAGAAAACTGTTACTGAGCATTTCAATTATAGAACTACATGACGGGCAGTAAGAAACAATAGAAACAAATTTGTACTGTTGACTCTTTCCTACTTTCCCTCAGCTTACCAGAAGAGTGAGTGCCTAATGTCATATATTCTGTAAGGTTCAAATATCTTACTTGCCTCATGATCAGCATTTTGTCACTGTGACACTTCAAAAGAACTTTCTTCAGTGTAAAAATTATAGACCCCAAACATTCACCTTAGTAGCTTGACTGCAGTTCTTTAGCATTTTCTTCACCTTTCTCTCTTCTGTAGACATACCTCATTTATTTAAATTTTACACAGCAGTTAGAGACCAAGAAAATAAGAGGAATGTTCATTCCATAAAATGTGATACTTCTAATTAGTCTTCTGAGACTTTTGGAATATGCATAAAGCTGGGGATGTGGTATTAAGTCACATTTTTATTACCCAAAAGTTAATGTTTACCACGAATATCCAAAGGTGTTATAGATCTGAAGAGTAAATTTCAAAAACATTAATAGTTATTTGTTTCTAAAATATAGCTCACATTTGTTTTTCTCTTTCAGAAAAACTTTAGATAAAGAATTATACTTTTCTCACTTTCTTTAACTTGATTATTAATTCAATTTTGCTTTTTTCTAGTTTATTCAAAGAAATATATACTCTTAATTCTTTGTTGTTGATCTCTGAAATGTGTTCTATGTTGGTACGATCTTTCTTGTTGCTTCACGTAGTATAAGTGAGCTGGAAAACATAAACTCTAAAAACAAAGAGGACTTCGTTGAGGCCAAATCTTTGTGTAGCTCACTAACAGAAACATAGTTTTATAGACTTAAATAATAGTTTTCTGTCACATTTACTCATAAGAACTGAAAATTCATAATGGCTGACAGACAGGAATTGATTTATGAGTTTGTGAGAATAAAAGAGAACCAATGGAAATACCCTTATTAAGAAAATCTGCAAATTTTCACTCAGACCAGGTTGCCATAATAAATGTGTGAATAGGTTTGATTTCATTCAGAATTAATTTAGTTTGAAATTAAAATGTGTCTCACTTCCTGCCTCCAGGAGATCTACTGACATTTCTAGGGTTGCTTCAGAGAGTTTGTGTGATAAATAGAAGGCATGTGCATATCTGTGTACCTATGTATACATTATATCCCCCGAGAGGACAATTAATTATAATGTTTTGTCTAATGCAAAGAATATTAATTGTGAAAGCAAAACCCATTAAGCTTGGAAAATGTTCATGTGATAAAATGCTTAATAAGATTAGAATATCGGCAGCTATCCTATTTTAGTTGAACTTGGTTAAAAAGAAATATTTAATAATCAAATTATTTTGGAACTTTTGTTCATGCTTTTACTATTGAACTTTAGTGAATAATGCAAAACTACCAATGCTCCATTCATAGTATGAAAAAAATCACTGTCATTCCACAATAGTGATCATACAATGCATTAGAATCAAGCCTAGAATTACCCACAACATTAGAGTGAGGTGTGAACAATTAATTTCAACTTAATAGAAATAATTCAAACTAAAGGAAGAAATGAAGATTAGCTTTGAAATAATCCATGCTTCCAATGTATTTCTTTTGGAAAATAAACTTCACCTTGTGATTTTGAGGACTGTACCCTTGCTCAAGTGAATTTCCTGGCCATATATTCCAGGGACCCTACTTTCAACTGAAAGATGGTCCTTAGCACAAAGTGGTAAAAATCTGCTATTGTATATGAAGTGACAGTTAGTGCTCTATATGAATTTCTCATTTCTCTCCCCAATAGTGCCCAAGAAGCCTTTGATAAAGGTCATCTGGTTTGAATTCAATCAAATTTAAATTGATAATCCAACCCACTGTTGAATCTTCAACAGAAAAATAATATGGTTGCCAATTCACGTGAGGCCCGAGCTGGATAATGGCTACACTAAGCTGGTATATGAAAGGGTCCTGGACTTCCCTGTGATACCTACAAAGGCCAAACTTTTATTACATGAGAGCCCTGTTACTAGCACTGACTCCTGAAGAGAAGAAAAGCAAAGATTACATGTCTGTTCTAATTCTGAGACACCAAAGAATACCTAAAATAAGACATCTATATTATTTAATAAATGAGTAACGGTATACAATAAAACTGTGTATGATGGAGCCTAAGGAAATATTATATTGTTTTTAAAATATAGAAATTGTTGTTAAAAACTCTAGGCTC
>PVLC010023011.1:0-26086 GCA_004027655.1 Graphiurus murinus | reverse complement strand
TAAAAGTCAAAGGAGACATGACCTTATTAGCATTATCTCTTTTAACTCAACTCTGAAGAAATGTTTAAAATAATGTTTTAGTATAATATATGCTAATATTTAACAATTTGTAAACATTCTAATCCCATTAAACAACACTGACATATCTCACTAATAAAAGATTATCATTGCAAAAAACTTTATCCTCCAAAGTTGTATCAAATGTAATTAAAACTGTATGCCTATATCTGTAATTTCACTTTTATATCCTTCGATTTTTCCACAGCTTTGCTAAAAGCATAAAACACTAATATTTTGAGGACACTTAAATAAAAAACAAGCTACAAATTAATGTAGTAAAATTACAGCTAAAAATATATGAAGGATAAAAGCAAACCAAAAAACAAAAGCAAAGCACATTAAATTTCTACTAATTTACTAACTGAGAAATCTGCAGAACCAAAAGGTGAAATATGGCCATTGATCAGATCCTTTCACTTTTTCAAGTATAGTAAACTTTCCTGAACTTAAGAGTTTTCTAAAGAACATACTTTCCAAATTGCTGTTTGATTCCTTTCAGGAAAAAAAAAGAAAAAGAAGTCTTGCAGCTCAGCCAGGCATGGTGGTGTGTGCCTATAATCCCAGTACTTGGGAGTACTTGAGACAAGAAAATCACAAGTTCCAGGTCAGCCTCAGCAACTTAGTGAGATCTTGTCTCTAAATAAAAAAAACAAAACAGGACTGAGAGTGTACCTCAGAGCTAGAATGCCAGCCTTCAGTACCAAAAAAAAAAAAAAAAAGAGTCCTGCAGCTCAATTTTAAAATGTAACTTAATTTCATATGCTTCTAGACGAATATAATTGTCATAAAACTACTAAACAATTCAAGGATAACAGTATGGCAAAAGAAAATAAGTAGAAAAGGAAAAGTATTTGGGTCAAAGCTACAATAGCATAAACAATGACATAACATAAACATAAAAATTAAGAAAATGGAAATCATAAGCAGAATTCATTAGGCAATTAATGTTTTTGCTAATTCCTCAAATATTTCTACCTAATATAAGACTTTTATAATTCTTAATCATATTAAGTGGACTAATACTAAAACCAAATTATTTTATCTAAACACTCTTATCTAGAGAATGTATACACATATATGGTGGTAGGAAATGAAGGCAAGAACCAGCTTAGAAAGCAACAGTATAGAATACACATTCTGTTACAGCCTGTGTCCTACATAACCTTTTGAATGCATGACCTTTAAGTTGCTGAAGGTTGCCTCAGAATTTGGCTCAGTTTGATCGAAACATCTGTTCCCCTTGCAGGTATACTATAAGGACTTTTTTCTCAGTTGGATTCAGAGCACAGCAAGTGAGCCCTTGTCTGTCCAATCATACAGACCCCAACACTTGTAAATCAAGTTCTGGGAGGACAACAGCAGGTCCACATTCCATCACCCTTTCTCAGCCAGCTAGGCCAACTGACTGCTGTGAGAACTCCTCTTATCATGTCATCAAATCAAAACATGTTGAGATGAGGGACTATAAGAGGCATCTGCAGAATTCCCAAAATGTAGTGACTTTGGAACATTGACAGATGCATCTGTCATTTTATACCTTCAACTAACCTGATGTCCACTGGCCCGACACAGTAAAGCTGTCCAAGATCGATTCCAATTCTTTCACGTTATTTTCACATGTCTCTACTAGGAAGGCCTGGTGCTTCTTAGCCTTTTAATTAAGGAAAAAATTGCACATAATAAGGTCACATATTTAAGAACTGCAGATTTTAGCGTGAACATATAGAGCACAATTAAATATAAAAAAGATATTAATTACTCCATTCAATCTATTATTAACAAATCTGCCTCAATCATACCATTTACATGAATTAATGTAATGCTGTACAAGGTCTCATTAGTAATTTACTGAAGATTTAGTATAAGTATTTTTATCCTCACAATTAACCTTATATAATGTAAATATCAGAATTTTAGAGATAAGAAAACTCAGACAGAAGAATTAAGGAATATTTTTTAAAATCATGCTTGCAAGCCAAACATGATAGAACATACCTGTAATCCTAGTATTTGGGAGGCTGAGACAGAAGGATTGCAGGACAGCCTCAGGAACATAGCAAGACTCTCAGCAACCTAGTGAGACCCTGTTTTCAAATTAAAAATATAAAGGGCTGGGGGTATAGCTCAGAGGTAGAATACCCTGAGTTCAATCCTCAGTACCACACACACGAGAAAAATCATGCTTGCAGTTATGTGCAAATTGCCAGATGGCAGTCAAAAGTGAATGTAGTTAGGACCAAGTAGAAGCTAATGAAGAAGTCAAGTGGTGGTAGCTTAGTGTATGGAATTCAATGAAAAGGGGAGTAGTGGATGCATTGGAAAGATATTTAGAGGGTAAAATGACCAAACCTCAGTAACATCACATTTGGTTAGACTTACATTGATTGGATTGGATTGGATTGGAAGATGATGGGGAAGTGTTTCAGATGAAGGGAGGAGTCCAGATTCCAAAGTTTCAAACTGAAAGAACTAGGTGGATTTCAGCAGTTGAATGAAAATAATAGAAGCAGAGAAGGTATATTTTGGCTATTACTGGTTTTATTTTTTTACTTGCTTATTTATTTTTAGCAGGGTGTATGAATCATAAATTCTGTTTTGATTGTATTCCACTGGAAATATATAAGATACTCCTAGCACCAGCACAGTCCCTGGTAAATATCAGGACTTAAATAAATATATTTGAATGAGCAAAGAACAAATAAAGTAGAAAAGGATAGAAAATACCCGATGTTTTTGTTTTCTTAATCAACTGAAAGATTAAGCAAATGAAAAGAAAGTTTAGACAACCTTTCTTAGTAAGAAGAGAGATAAAGCATAGTAATTGGAGAGTTGGGTCAAAGAAGAGTTGGTTTTTTTAAATACATAAGAAACTTAACCTTGTTTCAAAGCTGATGAGATAGAGGTACCAGTGAAACAATGAAAAGAATGCTTATAGATACAGATGGAATGGGAGAATAAATATTATGGGACAAAATTCCATCCTTAAAATATTGTGGTTCCCCCTTATCTACAGTGGAAATATTCCAAGACCCCCAGAGATGCTTGAAAGTACAGACGGTACTGAACTCTATATATTATTTTTCCTCTCTACATATATATTTATGATAAAGTTTAATTTATATATTCAGTACAGTAAGTGAGTAACAATAATAATAACAAAACAGAACAATTAAACAATATGATATAACAAAGGTTATGTGAGTATTGTCACCAGGTTCAAACACTTATACAATGTGCCCACCATTGATTTATGGCTAGACTGCTTGACAAGAAGAAACAGTCTAAACCCCAAATATCAAATGATTGACATGAGATTTGATATTCAAAAAAGCATCCCTGGGAAGCTGTACATTTCTTCTCAAGAAAATAATATAAATAATCAGAGCGCTCTTCCCTAAGAGGAGAGGGGAACCTGTACTCTGGCCTTAGGGTTATATACCTTTCCTATTCTTTTCTATTTTTTTAATTTTTTGTGGTATTAGAGGTTGGACCCAGGGACATTCTACCTCTGAGCTACATCCCCAGTCCTATTTTTTTATTATTTTGACACAGGATCTCACTGGGTTTCTGAGGTTCTCACTAAATTGCTAAGCCTGGCCTCAAACCTGCAATCCTCCTGTCCCAGCCTCCCAAGTACTAGGATTACAGGCATTCATCACTGCATCTGGCTTACCTTTGCTATTCCTTAATAATTTTTTGCTTGTGCTTTGCTTCTGAGGTATCCTGGATTTCTTTTCAGCAACGTAGGTCAAGAACCTATCCAGGGCCAAGTCAAGGTCCCACTGCCCCCCTTGAAGGAACTTCCTTGGACCTCTGTCCAGTAACAAAACCACCAAAAGCAAAACCATAGAAAAAAGGGACTACTGTATATAAAATTAATAATTCTTTATTCCGATGTTGGCTCAATTATCACTTCTTCAGAGAAGTTGTCCCTCACATCCCTTACTATATCAATGCCCTTGGTCACATTCTTCTCAGCACTTCTCATGATTATGTTCTACTTTTATTTTATTAAGTTTTATCATTGTGTCTATCTCAAAGAAATTAAGCTCCAGGAGGGTGGAATGTATTTTTTTTCTTCATCCCCACCAATGTATACCTAGTACCTAGATAATACCTGATATTTAAAATAATAGTTAAGCATGTATGTCATTGTCAACATGATTTACACTATGATGTGAGACTATAAGGGACCAATAAAAGCACACTAAAAACAAATAAAACAATAGTTAAAGAAAAATTAACAATAATAGTTAAAGTACATGTTATCAACAGAAGACTGTTATATCGACTAGGATTCTTCCACACAGATTAAATAGGAGGTAGAGGCTCTATGTCATATACTGCTATGGAAAGATCCCTAGCCATATTATTATTGTGCCAATCTTACATTCCTGGGATAAATCCCACTTGATCGTGGTATAAAATCTTTATATCATATTGCTAAAAAATTAGTTTGCTGGTATCAAGGTGAAAAATTTAGCATCTGTATTTAAAAGAAATAGTAGTCTGTTGTTTTCTTGTGGTATCTTCGTCTGGTTTTGGGGACTGGGGTAATAATACTACCTTCCCACAATGGGAAGTGAAATATTTTTTTGTGACACACACTCAATGAATACTATGTAACAATATTAAATTTTAAGAACCATTAAGAAACATAGAAACCAGGCCTGGTGGCACACGCTAGTAATCCCAGTATTTGGGAGGCTGAGATAGGAAGATAGCAGGTTGGTGGCCAGCCTCGGCCACTTAGTGAGGCCCTCTGCAACCTAGTGAGACTCTGTTTTGAAATAAAAAATAAAAAATAGGGCTGGGATATAGCTCAGAGGTATAATGCCCCTGAGTTTAATCCCCAGTACCGCAAAAAAAAAAAATACACACACAGAAAGTAATGTTTATCAGCAAAAACAATGCTCACATATAAATATGACTATTCTGAATGACATACAGGAATTAATTTTTAATAAAAATGCAGAATAGAATATTTATTAGTCCATTAGTTTAAACACCTCCTATAAAATCAGAAACATGTCCTAAAGCAAACCTAACAGATAATTTGAAGCAAAAATAGTAAGAAACTTTAACTTCCCCACAAAGCATAACAATCAAAGTACTTTTCAAAATCCTATTTAATGCTAGTGATCATTATTATTATATAATCAGTTAAACCCCCAAAGTATAGGGGGAAAATATACACTTGACCATTTTCAATCACAAGTTCTTTAGAGAATAAAGCATTCTTTGAGCAAAACCTCGTGAGAATTAGAATTCCCTTTTCAATATATGGTCTCTCCTAAAACTGTAACTAAATATTACTGAGTGGCAGAAAAACAAATCTCAAGAAATGATGGACTTAAGAAAATTTCATTGAAGAAAGCACAAAGCAAGTCCTAATAATACCAATTTGAAAATGAAAGCTCCCATGCTCAAAAGAAGCAGATATCAAAACTCACATCTCTGTCCTGAGGCCCAGCTGGATATGAGGAACCTCTGCTGGGCTTGAATAAGCAAGATCACTAAGCAGCTTAAACTAGAAGTTCAGCTGTATTTAGTAGTTGATTGAATGATTATTAAATTCATAGGTTTTTTAATGAAAACTCAATTTTTAATCACAACTTTTTAATGTCAAATTCTATTGGGTTTCATGTACTATATTCACATTTTCATATGAATGTGAAACTAATTTTGTTGAATACTTAGATTTCTATGTTGAAACTCTATTCATTCTATGACATTAAAATAATTACTATATACCATATCTTTTAAATCCAGACATTCAGTAAGAAGAATTTCATCATAATTAAGGTCAACTGGGTTTCTATTTTTTAAATTCCCCTCAAAATCTTAAGACTTTACCCAGTTTGGACTTTTCCAAAGTTATGTTCTACATTTGTATCTCTTTAAACAGAGAAGCACTCACTTTCCAACTGGTTATTAACCCTTGTGTATCCTGGACTAGATGCTCTCTAAGGGCCCTTTCAGCTCTGAAAGTCTATGCTGCACCAAATTATACAAGTGTTACTTTTAAGTCTTAAAATGTCTTCATATCTTTGTATCTTATTAGTAACACCTTGATCTCAGTAGAAAACCCATGAGGAAAGTGGCTATAATTTTCTCTTCCAATGAAACAGGGAAAATAAAGACCAAGACTTGAATAATGGTCCTGAGCATGACCCAAACTAGAAAACAAGCTGTTAGCTCAAAGGGAGAGAAAAATTACCCATAGGTAATTTATGCTTCCCATTTATATTCTATAAAATATCAAAACTAAATGCTGAAAACAAATATAACTGTACACTAGAGTACATAGGATTATGCGATAATCATGAAAACAATTTCATTTCCAAAAAGAAAAAAGCAAAAGGTAAAAGCTTTCTCATAAGTCAATTTCTCTTCACTCAACCAAAATTATGAATCCAAAGTACCAGCCAGACTGTAAGGATATAGAACTAGAAAAACTCCATTTTTATGGCTTTAAATTTTTCATTTGGTAGATATTTCTTTCAAAGTACATTTTTAAAACCTTTTTCTCTTAAAAGCCACTAATCTATTGAGAAATCAATAAAGTAATATGAACAAGAAAAAATATATTTTGGAAAAGTGATAAATTTTTATAAAAAGATAAAAACTGTACCTACTATATCAAGTCATAGTATTTTCATTCAACAAATTTTCACTAAATGATTTTAAATTTCATATTATTGTTTGGTAATAAAGAACAACAGTTCTAGTAAGCATAAAACATAAAAAGTAAAAGGAGAAAACTAATAGGGAAGAAAAAAGAAGAAAAACAGAAAGATGAAAGAAAGTAAGATGCAAAGCTAGGAGAGATGAAAAAAATGGAAACATACTAGTAATTAGCTTGAACCATATAAACTGCACCTCAATGAGGATGCAACCTGAATGAGTTCTTTAACGTCTCATTAGCTCTTCAGCAAGGAACTATTATTCATATTTCTGCAACTGCTTTTAGAAATCCATCAAGCTTTGAAGAAACAATTAGTCTACAATTTTCAGGACTATTATCAAAAAAATAATGTTCAGTAGAAAAAGTGTCAAGCAAACAGGGGTTGCTGGTGAGAGGCAACTTGTCTTATTTTAGACCATTTATCAAACCATAAAAGTTAAATAAAAATGGAATCTGTTGGCACCAAGAAAACTTTCTAGCCAAAAGACACCTATAACTTCTGTAGTGAATCAACAAGTCTCATTTTATTTTGTATCTATTCACTAGAATTCTAGAAGGCCAAAATTAGGAGAACCCATTAAACTTATATTGGCAACAATGTCTTAACTTTTGCACTCTTAGTTATAACTCTGGGTAACTTTCCGAACTATTGAGTATAACATCCAATAAACAAGCAGACTAAAGTCAGAGCAAGGTTCAATAACCCTAATTTGTCTCCACCACTGATTAATCCTCCTGATCTGGGAATTAAGAGGTAAGACAGGAGCTGGAGATGTCACTCAGTGGTAAAGTGCTTGCCCCTAGTCATGAATGAGACCCTCGTTTCAATCCCAGACATTGGAGGGGGAAAAAAAGAGGTAGAACAGCCCAAGAAATTCAGGGTAACATGTAACAGTGAATACACATTACAGTATACTCCCACAGAGAGCTCTTAACTTTCTAAAACTCCATATTCAATTACTCAAATCACAATGTAATCACAGAGCAAGCAACGATAGTAATCCCTGAGTAAAAGCACACTGATCATGGTGGGATGAATGGAGACTATATATAATATTGGGTCATTTGAAAGTGTTAGTTTTAATTTAATCCTATCATTACCCTTCTATCTGGATAGCACTGATCTGGCCACCAATTTTTAGTATAACCCAGAGTCTCCACCTTTTTTGAGGAAAAAAAAGTAATAGCCATTTTCCTCGGTTACTGAAATCAGTAAGAATTGTGGCACTTAATTGAAAGTGAAGTAGACAAGATCTGTGGAGAGCAAGACAAGGAAATAATAGGGTATTACTATAAACTTTGTCAGTTCCCTGTTGGGCATCCCAGCAAACTGCAGAGTAGGAGTATTCTGCATCAACCAAATAAATCTATTCAACAAATTTTTATTGAGATAGGTACTATAGTGAGATCTGCATACGTAAAATGAACTAAGTTAATCTCAATGCATTCACAGTCTCTTGGAAGAGATAGTATACATCAGATTTTGGTAATGGTTATGATAAAGACACTAAACTAAATATTAAAGAAGCACAATTGGGGAAAGGAAGAATTCTGACTTAAGGTGGATGGGAGAGTAAAGAAAAAGAGACCCATGGAAAGCTTTATGTATTGCAAGATCTCAGAGCAGAGCATTACAGGATGTATAGAAATTTACTATATTAATGGAGAAGAAAACCTGGAGCATTTGAGTCAACATGGGTCAAAATAATTATAGCCTGAACAAAGATACGAAAATATGTATTGTTAGAGTTTGTTTCTTTGGTTTTGTTTTGATACTAGGGATTAAACCCAGGAGTATTCTACCTCTAAGTGAACCCCCAGCTCTTTTTATTTTTGAAATAAAGTCTTGCTAAACTGCTGAGGCTGACCTCAAATCTTTGATCCTCCTGTCTCAGCTTCCCAAATACTGGGATTACAGGAGCATGCCACCACACCCAGCTAAAATATGTGGTTTGTTTTTTTTTAAAGGCAGGAGCACTGGGATGTAATTGAGCCAAGACAGATAAAAGGCAAAAGGAAAAACAGTAGCTAAAAAAAATTAGCATAGATACAAGAGGAAAAAGGTCTTAGATTATATGACAAGGAGTTGGACTTCATTATGAAAGCAACAGAAGTCACTGATACTCTTTTTTAATAAAAGGTAGTTGACAAGAACCGATGAATATTTTAGAAATAAAAATCTGGCAATAGTGTGAAAGCTATATTCCAGGGAATGAAGACAGAATAACCAAACACAAAATTATCACAAAAGGAAGTATTTGAAATCATCAGATTTATTAAACCCTGATCCCCCCTCTCCTTAGGTAATATTATTTTATGTACTATAAGTAAAAAAGAAAATAATAATCCCTGAATATACTTTAAAATATTCCACAATTCAGAATTTTTATTAATTCTGTTATTTTCTCCAATTATTTCAAGCAGAAAGGTTTATTATGTACATGTTTGACATAATCAGCATTTCCAGTGTTGAAATCTTATATCAATGTCACTAAAATTACTTTCATACTATTACCTCATGGTATGTGGCAAGAGGCAAGAGGAAGCCTGCTATACATCAAATATGACCCAATAAAGTACTTGCCACAGGGTATCTGTTTTATCCTTACCATTACAAGTTCTTCCTGCAATTCACTGCAACTTTTTTCATTATACTGGAGTCTCTTCGAAAGGTCTATAATTACTTTCTTCTGTTCTTCCACCTCTTCATGTAGTTTCTTGTTTTTAGAGAAATACTCTCTTTCTAATCTGAAAAGTTAAAAGTGTAAGAATAGGACTTTCACATATGCTTTCATCAACTTCAACCTTTAACACAAGTAGCTGATGTGCTATATATGATATTTTCATTCCAAAGGGCTTTTTAAAGCCCACTTTTCCTTTTTTCAAATTAAAAGGATTGCGCATTCTTAAGCGAAAGAACTTAAGGGAATGATACTTCCCCTTTTATAGCAGGTATTTGTACTATATCCCAGGTTATAACTCAAGGCTATACAGACACAAAAAAATTATATTTGGCTAATTGATGTGGTCTCTTCTTTTTTTATATACATATATAATACTGGGGATAGAATGCAGTGTGCTCTATTACAGAGCTACAACCCCAGCCCTTTTTTATCTTGAAACAGGGTCTCACTAAGTTGCCCAGGCTGGCCTGAACTTGAGATCTCTCCCATCTCTGCCTTCCAAGTAACTATGATTACAGGTGTGTGCCACTGCACCCACTATTACTTTTGTGTGTGTGTGTGTGTGTGTGTGTGTGTGTGTGTGTGTGTGTGGTAGTAGGGGTGGAACCCAGGGGAATTCTACCTCTGAGCTACACCCCTGCCCTATTTTTTTATTCCTTATTTTGAAATAGGGCCTCACTAAGTAGCTGAGGCTGGCCACGAACCCATGATCCTCCTGTCTCAGCCTCCCAAGTACTGGGATTACAAGCATGCCTGGCTCTCACCATTACTTTTGATGAACAAAACCCACCCACCACAATTCAATTTGCTCAAATTCTACCTTAACCCTGAGAAAATAGTCCTAACAAACCAGTTAGTGTACAACAATAGAAATGGAACAAATTTTTATTTCTGAATGTCTATGCAAATAGAACTGCTACAGTGACAAGGAAAATCCAAAAGAAAAAATAATCAAAAAGCATTCATATTCACTTTGAATTTCTTTTCCAAAGATTTTCCTTCTTATTTAAGTGTTTCTCAGGCTAGTGTTAACTGTGTTAACCCTTTTGTATATTTTCTTTTGGATCCAAGATTTTCCAAGGTAAAGTAGTTAAAATTAACATAGACATGTACAGAAAGGCTGCAGTCATGTAAATCTCTTAGAAAGTAGAACAAAACAATAAAAATGAATCAAAATAAAGCAAAGATAGGAAAAAAATCAATTGAGGAGTCTCAATATGTAAATAATGAAAGTTCCAAAAAGAGAAGGTGGAAAGCCGGGCGTGGTGGCGCATGCTTGTAATCCCAGCATTCGGAAGGCTGAGACCAGAGGATCCGGGTTCGTGGCCAGTCTCAGCTACCTAGTGAGGCCCTCCACAACTTAGTGAGACTCAGTTTCAAAATAAAGAATAAAAAATAGGGCTGGGGGTATAGCTCGGAGGTAGAATGCCCCTGAGTTCAATCCCCAGTACCGCAAAAAAAAAAAAAAGAGAGAAGGTGGAAAAAACTGAAAGGAAGAAATTGACAAAGCAATAATACAAAATAATTTCACAGAAATGAATTACTTAAGTCTCTAAAATTGAATGAACTCAATAAATGCCCTGCAAAAATGAATGAAAAACAACTCATGCCAGACCCACCATCTTGAAATTTCAGGACACTCAAAGGATTCTACAGTGTCCATTGAGTATAAGAACACATATATGTTAATATTTTATCATGCATTATAATGTAACATCAGTAAACCATTTTATATATATCTGCCTATAATTTCAGACTTGGTAGACACTAACTTTACAGAGGAAACCACAGACCACATACAAAGATCAAATGACTTTAGATTTCCCAAACACTAGAACTAAATGACAAGTTAACTGGACTATAAAAAAACAGTGTGACAATCAAAAAGCATTTTTCAAGCCAGGCATGATGGCACACTTCTATAATCCCAGTAATTGTTCTATAACACTACATAGAGAACTCTTATCAACCCTGTGAGACCCTGTTTCAAAATAAAAATAAAATAGGGCTGGGGTTATAGCTTAGAGGTAGAATGCCCCTGGGTTCAATCCCCAGTACCAATAATAAACAAAAAAGTAAAAAAAACAAAAGGGGCTGGGTATGGCTAGAAGGTAAAATGTCCCTGGGTTCAAATCCCCAGAAACCCCTCAAAATTTTTTTTCAAAATGAAAGTTTTAAATTTTTCTAATAACTTTTCAAGAAGCTACTATACAATGGAGTGGATGAAACTAATAAAATAAGCAATAGATTAGCAAACAAGAAATCTAAAATAGAAGGAAATCCATGGATGATGTTATTAAGGATGTTAAGGGACAGTCCTAGAATGAACATGTACAGAAAACCTAAAAAAAAAAAGTTTTGTTTTGTTTTTTCCCTAGAATGGAAAAGATAGAAAGAGCCATCCAAGAGTGATGTCTCTCAGGGGAAAAAAAAAAAGTTTAAATGATAGAATTTCTGAAGTGTAGGAAAATGAGAGATTTTCAGTTCTGTTAGAGTTTAAAAGTAACTTGGTGATTGACTGGTCATATAAATTCATTATACAATTATTCTTTCACTTGTTGATTTAGCAATTTTTTTCTGTTTGGGTACTGGGGATTGAAGCACAGGGTGTTCTACCTCTGAGCTACACCCTAGTCTTTCTTATGTTTAAACAGTTTTTCAGGGTCTCACTAAGTTGCTGAGGCTAGCTTTGAACCTGAAATCCTGCTGTCTCTGCCTCCCAAGTACAGGATACAGGCGTGTGCCACCATGCCTAGCTAGCAAATCTTTATTTAGCTGCTCTTGTGTACCAGGCATTCTTGTGTTCTAGGCATTGGGAAATAGCAATGAACAAAATAATATTCCTGTGCACACAGACAGACAGAACACAACAAAGCATATAATAAAATGCACTGTAAAATAGTGATGAGTTACCAAAAAAAGTTGTAGAAAAACAAAATATGCTGAACCCAAAAGAATAAGAAGAAAGAATAAGTGTATGTTGTGTGGGAGAAGCATATTATAGAAATAAATAAGTAGAAAGTAATATATAATATCTAAATGTGGAAACTACAAAAATTGGAAGAATGTGCATGTTATTTAAAAATATGAAGTTAAATATAAAAGGAAACAGCCATAAGAATTTAAAATGGTTGCGTCAGTGGAAACTAGGAATGGAGAACAACAGGACATGAAGCTGCTATTGTTCATGAGCTCAACCGTACTATTTTACTTTTTATATACAAGTGTTAATTTGATAAAAATCAAGATTTTAATTAAAAACTACTATTATTCAAACCAGGTGTGGTAGCATACATCTGTAATCCCAGTATTTCAGAGGCTGAGACAGAAAGATCACAGGCTTGAGAACAGCCTCAGCAACATAGCAAGACTCTCAGCAACCTAGGGAGACTCTGTTAAAAAAAAAAAAAAATTGAGCTGTGGGTATACATATTGGAGGTAGAATACCCTTGGGTTCAATCCCCAGTATCAAAAAGTTTTTACTAAATGCATCTGTCATTTTGTAATGTTTTATAAAATTCAAACTGGGTTCACTGAAATGAGGGACCATTCATACTGTTAGCAATCTAATGCACAACCCAAAGAAGCTCTCTCCTACACTTCTGCCGATAGCCCCAACCACAAGGGAATCACAAGGCAGGACTAGAGACCCTGTCTCTATTTTTTTTTTAATCTGGGAATTGAACCCAGAGGCTTCTGCTTTCAAGCTACCCCCCAGCCCTTTTATTTTTTATTTTGAAACAGTTTCACTAAGTTGCTGCAGCTGACCTTGAACCTGTAATCCTCCTGTCTAAGTCTCCCAAGTACTAGGATTATAGGCATGTGCCACCACACCAGGCCCTTTTTCTTTGAAGTCAGAGGAGAGGGGTCAGGACTTAAAAGGTAGAAGATTTAGGGAAGGAAAAGAAGGAAGCCTGTAGCTAGGATGTCTTCTTTCTTACTGAAGTCCATTTTTCAAGCACTCAGCTACGGTTACTCTTTTTCAGGGACCCTTCCCCCCTGTGTGGGGGAGCTGTTTTTATTCTCTATCTTTCCTTTGCTTAAAATGAATCTAAAAAAGCAGAGCTCAGCTAAAACTTCGACAGTAATAACAAGCTCTTTTAACAAATAACCACCTTTGGGCTATCTTTCACAAAGAATATAAATAATAAGAGTGCTACTAAATTATTATACTTTAGTTATTTTTTATACTTTTGAATGATCTACTTAGAAAAATAAAGAACTTCCCAAATATTAAATGCAATGACATAAATAAAATTCACATGTAGTCCATTCAGTATCATATAGGTGACTAATGTTTTAAATTAAAATTTGGAGATCAGAGGAGATTGGGTACATTCAGGGTGATATGGCCTTAGTAAATTAAATTTCAATTTAAACTAGATTTGAGGATTATCATGATCTCCTTTCCCTACTATTGTCCAGCATTTAGACACCATAACTAATGAAGACTGGACTACATTTGAAAACTCAAAAATAAACAATAATTGAAAAGTTTTAGTTTCATATTGCAAGTTTTAGGTGGAAAAAAATTTACAACTAAGAAAATTTGATTGTAGAATTACAGAATACATATATTCTATCTAAAATAATTTCATACAGGCATGTTCGCTGTTATGAAACTACAGACCAAATTTTAACTCTGAAATATACTCACAACTTTCTTTCTCCTGCCTTTCAGTGAAGTCCTGCCTAGATGTGCCCAGCAAGAAACAGAAGCTTAAATACCTGAGCCAGGGCGGGGGCATGAAGGGAAGAATAACCAGAACAAGATGAGCACAGGAGCTTTGGGGACAGATGCTTCTGGGCTCCACCTGGGTGGCTCTGACCATGAGAACTCTGGGGGTAAAGCTATCCTAGGTCTGCAAGGAGTTGGTGGCCTGTGAGGAGCTGTGCCCGCTTGTTGTGCCCTGTGTACTGTGTTCTATCATGTGGCCACTTTTTACAACTGGAAGACACCACCCTCCAGCTGCAGAGCTGAATCCAGGAAGCCTAAGCCCACTCAGCCCACAGGGGACTTTGCTTCTGACACCCTCCCCATTCCTGCCTGGACAGCCCTCCCTCCCATTCCCCATTAAAGAGCAATTTTATTTTCTAAAAATAATAATAATAATAATAATAATAATAATAATAAAGATAAAAATCTGTAGCCACTGACAAAGTTCAGGTAGCATTTACTCTACAACCTCATTATTATGAATTGCTACACAAGTTTTTCCCAAAAGATAAAACATATCCTACCTTAAAACTCCCTACTCTAAAAGCTATAAATTAAAAGTATGATTTACCTTTAAGACCCAAAATCTGTCAAATTTCCTTTTGGAATATATTAACGAAAACATAGAACTACTTTGAAAAATTAATGCTTGAGAGTTTACAAGTTTAAAATGTACTACAATATTATTAAGTAAGATTCTGAGAATAGTCAGACGTTCTGGCAGAAAATGAAATAACTTATCCAGTAATCTTTCAAGTCCTATTATTCCTTCTTGTACCACAGGTGATTGGAATGGAAGTAGCTTTCATATGGCGTATTCCTTGAGGAAAGGAATGATGGGATAGGAGAAGGGAAGTCACAGCAACTACTAATGACTACTGGGCTTGAATTATTTTTATTTTTTATTAGCTTTTATTACTGTAGCACAATTTTATAAAGATGTAGAGCAGGTAGCAACATGTTAAAGCATTAAACAGTGTAAGCTAGTGCTTAGTTAGAATATGTAACCAATATTTAGAATTGTCAGTTTGTGCTTATTGGAATACAAAATTTCAGTAGAAATTTTCTAGTATCAAAACACAAAGAACAGCAAACAAAGCTTTAGGAAAAAAATAATTGCTTTGGGGTCCAATTAGAAAAGTACATAGATTAGACTCTTAGATTTTAATTGATAGAAGGTTTCTTAAATTCCTCCAGGCTGACCTTTGTAGGACTCTCTTTTTCAACATCAATGACAGGGAATCATTTCACCCTCTGATTTGAATTTCCCAGGGCAGGGAACTTATTAGTTCCCCAAAGATGCCTATTATTTCATTGTTAGAAAGTTTGAATTATGGGTAGCTCAATCTGGCTTCTTACAATTTTACTTCTAGGTCCTAATGATTACCTCAAAACAATTAGTAAAGAAGCCCACACTACATTTTCCATAAAGGCTCGTCAAATATATTTATATGCAGAATATTATTTAAATATATGATTGAATAATATTTGAATACTTTCATATATATTTAATGTACAATTTCAAGAAGTAGTTCAAAGGAAATAATGTTGACTAAGTCCATTGACTAGCATATGCAGAATGTCATTTAAGTCATACTAACAGAAGCACAAAATTTAGTTAAGAATTCTTCCCAGCATTTGGGAGGCTGAGACCGGAGGATCCGGGTTCATGGCCAGCCTCAGCTACCTAGTGAGGCACTCCGCAATTTAGTGAGACTGGGTTTCAAAATAAAGAATAAAAATAGGCCTGCAGGTATAGCTTGGAGGTAGAATGCCCCTGAGTTCAATCGCCAGTACTGCAAAAAAAAAAAAAAAAAAAAAAATTCCTTAGTTTAGCCAGGTGTGGTGATGCATGCCTGTAATCTCAATTCATGGAAGGCTGAGACAGGAGGATCACAGGTTCAAGGCCAGCCTCAGCAATTTAGTGAGGCCCTCAGCAACCTAGTGAAACTCTGTATCAAAACAAAATAAAAATAAAAATAAAAAGGGCTTGGGGTGTAGAATGTCCCTGGGTTCAATCCCCAGTACCAAAAAAAAGAAAAAGAAAAAAAAAGTTCCGTATGTTTAGCATGCATGACACCCTGGATTCAATCCCCAGCATCAAAACAAAACAAATTATAAGCAATCACTAAAAGAACAAAGCTTAAAAATTTTTCAAACTCCAGTCTCTCATCTTTATGATTTCTGCTATACCCATAATAATTACTACTCTAGGTAACACTTTCCCCTTAACTCACTTCTTACAATGAATAAAGAATTTTAAAAAGTAATCTTTAAGCCAGGCATGGTAGTGCATAGTCCCACTACTTGGAAGACTGAGCTAGGAGGATTGTAGGTTCAAGGCCAGTGTACAGCAACTTAGCAAGACCCTATTTCAAAATAAAAAATGAAATAGGGCTGGGGGGGGGGCGGTTAGCTCAGAGTTAGAATGCCCCAGTTAAATCCCTAGTATCACTGAAAAAAAAAAGTAATCTTTATATTTCTGCTATAAACAGAAAGCCATTATCTACTTGTCAAAAATAGACATTAAAATTAGCCAGGCGTGGTGGCGCATGCTTGTAATCCCAGTACTTGGGGAGCTAAGACTGGAGGATCCGGGTTAGCGGCCAGCCTCAACTACTTAATGAGCCCTGTTTCAAAATAAAGAATAAAAAATAGGGCTGGGGGTGTAGCTTAGAGGTAGAATGCCCCTGGGTTCCATCCCCAATATCGCAAAAAAAAAAAAAATAGACACTAAGATTAAAAATAATTACATAATCTAATAATGTTCCAACCTATTATCCTGTTAAATATCAATGGTAGTAAAAATTTTACCCTCTTGGGGGAAATGGTTCCAAATGTCTACTGCTAACTTATTTTTGGAAACACATTAAAGAATTATATACTTCTTAAAGCATTCTACAAAGTTTCAAGATAAAAAGGCTTCTGAATTGAAAAAGGTTAAAATATAGTCAACAAAATTCTTACTCTGCCACTTATAGTCTATGTGTCTTTACTCTCTTTAAGCCTATTTTCACATCTGTAAAAAAAGGGATTTAAAAAATTGTAGCTACCTCTTAAAGTGTCAATCAAATGAAATAATGCGATACTACCTAGGTCATGAGCCAAAATGCATGTTAGTCACTAGTAGTATTTTATTGCTACTAATATTTCTGCAGTCAAGAAAATCTCAAACAGTATTTCTAAATGACAGCCTAGAAATCAAACTTTTAAAGATATTTCATTACATTAATAAATATAATGTACTTAGCCAGGCATGCTGGCATACTCTTATAAATCCCAGTACTTGGAAGGCTGAGACAGGAGAATCACAGGTTCCAGTCCAACCTTAAAAACTTAGCAGGGCTCTCAGCAACTTAGGGAGACCCTGTTTCCAAATAAAAAATAAAATAGGGCTGGGGTGCAGCCCAGATATAAAAGGCCCCTGGGTTCCATTCCCAGTGCTATAAGTAGATAGATAATAAATAAACAAATAAATAGATAAATACTATTTGGCATAACTTAAAATCCAAAATAGCATTTTTTCATATTTACCTACACTGGGAAGTATAGCTGTGTTTTATAAAGCCTTTACCCCCAGTCTACTACTGAAATTAATGGGAGCTATCTCTAAAATACTATATATCTACACTTAAATGGTTTGGAGAGTTTTTTTTTGTTTTGTTTTGTTTGAAGTACTAGAAATGGAACCCAGGAGCTGGGCATGGTGGTGCATGCTTGTAATCCCAGTATTTGGAAGGCTGACGCAGGAGGACTGCAGGTTCGTGGCCAGCCTCAGAAACTTAGTGAGGCGCTCTGCAACTTAGTAAGAATAAAATAGGGCTAGGGGTGTAGTTCAGAGGTAGAATGCCCCTGGGTTCAATCCCCAGTATAAAAAAAAAAAAAAGAAAGAAAGGAAAGAAAAGAAGTAGAACCCAGGGCTTTGTGCATGCTGGGCAAGCACTGTACCACTGAATTTACACTCCCACCCCTCTTTAGAAACAGGGTCTTCCTATGTTGTGGAGGTTGGTCTCAAACTTGTGATCCTCCTGCCTGCAGCCTCCCAAGTAACTGGGATTAGAGGCATAGCCACTAAGCCCAGCTCTTAAATTGCTCTCATAAAACCTTCATATTAATTTAGAAAATTTTACAATAAAATACTTACAAATTTAGTTTTGTAAAGCTCTCTTGTGCATTATGCTTTTCTCTCTCATATGCACTTTCAACTTCTTTGAATTCATTCTTTATCATTTCCAAATCAGCAACAGCTTCTGCTTGGCTGGCCTTTTCTACTTGCAAAGCTCCTTCAAGGTCTCGAATCCGTAACTACCAGATAATAGAAAAGTAATTAAAACAAATTTTGGGAGGGCATGCTTGGTATAAAAACCCAGAGCCTCAACATCTAGTCAAGTGCTCCACCACTGAGCTATGTCCCCAGCCCTTTTATTTTGAGATAGGTCTTGCTAAGTTGCCCAGGCTGGCCTTGAACTTGTGATCCTCTTGCCTCAGTTTCCTGAGGAGCTTTAATCTTAAATTGAGTAGAATGCTTTATCAAAAGCAGATTATTATCCATCCAAATTATTCTTTCTTTCTTTTGAACTTTGAAAGGGAAAATGAACAAAAAAAAATTGTTTTCTTTCCTAACACATTTAATGGAAGAAAAGAAGAGTCGAAGAATGAAGAATTAATTGTGCTATTAAAAGGATAGGCTGAGCCAGGTGTAGTGGCTCGCACCTGTAATCCCAGTACTTGGGAGGCTGAGACAGGAGGATTGCAGGTTCAAGACCAGCCTTAGCAGCTTAGTGAGGCCCTCCACAACTTAGCAAGACCATTTCAAAATAAAAGATTAAAAAAAAAAAAAAGGATAGGCTGAACCAGGTTGGTGGCACATACCTGTTATCCCAATACTTAGGAAACTGAGACAGAAGGATCACAGGATTGAGGACAGCCTCAGCGAGTAGTGAGACTCTCATCAACCTAGTGAGACAGTGTTTCAAAATAAAAACAAAATAGGGGGTAGCTCGCCAATGGGTTCAATCCCCAGTACCACAAAAAGTGGGGGGGGGGACTATTCTTCCTCACTTTTATGAAACATAATTATACAAATATCTTTATATGATTAAAAACTTAATAGATCTGCTTATCCTGGAATTTTCTTACTGTAGAAGAGGAAACCTTTATTATCAAACACTACTTGACTGAAATATTTATGGCTGAAGCGATGTGATATATTGGATTTGCTTCAATATAATCTCAAATTAGGGAGTAGAGGTGGGGAAGGGGGTAATGGATAGTGCACAGTTGGCCTGAGGTAGGTATCAAAGCTAGGTAATGGGTATATGGTGAGGGGTTCACTTTAATATTCTACTTTTTCAGACACTTGAGATATAAAATGTTTTAAAAACTAGATTCCCAGCCAGGTGTGGTGGCACACACTTGTAATCCCAGTACTTGGGAGGCTGAGACCACAGGATCCAGGTTCGCAGCCAGCCTCAGCTAGTTAGTGAGGCCCTCTTCAACTTAGTGAGACCCTGTTTCAAAATAAAGACTAAAAAATAGGGCTGGAGATGTAGCTCAGAAGTAGAATGCCCCTGGGTTCAATCCCCAGAAAAACACACACACACACACACACACACACACACACACACACACACACACCAACAACTAGATTCCCTGTGTCCACAAATAGTAGAATAAAGTTCATTCCCACAAAAGAATGGTAAAAAGGCTACCAAACAACTTTTAAAAAGAAAGGTCTCTACATAGTTCTCTATGTAGTGTTATAGAACAATTACTGTTAATATATATTAAAAATAGCAAAGTCCAGATCAATAAATATAGTGCACTGTATATGGAGTAAAGAAGTAAAAAGAACAAGATTATGCAGGCAAGGGGGTAGAGGGATGGGAGGGACAGGAATGAAATAAAAAATTATCATTCTTTAAATCTTGCTTTGATTTTTCAACTAGTAGGAAAAATGTTTCATACTAGATAGAAAATGGCTTTGTTCATAAAACTCAGGTTTCAAATCCAATTCAACAAATTATTGTATGTGACCTTGGGCATATTACTAAAACTCCAAACACCTGAAGTCTTTCATCTACAAACTGTGAAGAAGAACATGTAGACTACCTACTTTACAGGGCTGCTACAAGTATTTATTGAGCACTTAATAGGTGCCAGGCGATGTGCTAAGGTTCAAGAGATATACAATAATGGTGGAAATCTCTCTACAGGTGAGACAAGGAGCTCAAAGCCTGTAGGAGAGGACAGACCACAATATAATGTAAGCACTTCCTCTAAAAGGCATGCACAAAGGACCATGGATCAGAGAAAACTACATAGGACAAGTCCATATGGGACAATTCTCACAGGGGTAGCAACAAAAACCTGAATAAGGAAAGATGAACCTAAGAAATGAGGCTCAAGTGAATATGAATAAGTTTCATAAGTTAACTCACACAAGTGATGATCACCAAATTTGTAATTATCTGAAATATTTTGAAATAGTGGAAACATTTATTTTTACACTAAAGTAATGAAGTAAAATAGATATGTAAACACAACTCAATGTAAATTTTCAACTTTTGCCTTTTGAACTCTTTTTTGGTTGTTGTTGTTTTATCTAATCCAATGTTTACAAGTCAAATAATAAATCTAGGAAACATTTTCTTCTTGTCAGCATTTCTATCTTCTTTCAGAAAATAAGCACACTCAAACACAAATGGTAAACCAATTCAATTCAAAGAAAAGCAGACTTCAAATTAATAATTTTGAGTTGACTCTTTTGCTTTTGACTCTACTTTCTCATTTTTATGCCATGGCATATAAATTTATAACAGAAGACCTCAAATATATATTTAACAATAGCTTATAAGATTACAGCTACTTCCTTGTCTCATTTGCATTTAAACTGGTCTGACACAGAATTATTACTAAATATACCTCACTGAAAAATACTTATTATTTCTAGATTCATGGTTCAAGTGTAACTTTTGCTTTTTTCAATCATAGCAATAGATTAAATATTAAATACTAATTTTAAATTCCATGGGTAAAATACATAAATATAAAAAATTTTCAGTTGTAGAGTAATTAACTGTATATTCTTAATGATATATCTTTAAAAAAAACACTAACTTTGAATTATTGATGACATTTTAGGTAATCTGGTCTTTAAAAAAAACACTTAATAAACTTAATATAATAAATCTTGCTTTAACAAACAGGTACAAATACTTGGGTCTCAGAATTTTGTGAGTAAAAAAGGCATTCTACTAAAAACAAAAGTGAAAAACTTTTTTTAACTACAAAATCCTCACAAATGTAGTTTCATCTTACAATACAAGCTGTTTATTCAGGTGTGGTGGTACATACCTGTAATACCAGTACTTGGGAGGCCCAGACAGGAGGTCGTAGGTTCAAGGCCAGCTTCAGCAACTAAACAAGACTCTCAGCAACTTAGTGAGACCCTGTTTCAAAATAAAAAACAAATTACGGCTTATGTATAGTTCAGAGGTAGGACACCCCTAAGTTCAGTCCCCAGTATCAAAAAAAAAAATGCTACTTAAACAAGGTAAAGCACTAAAAAAAAAATAGTAATTAAAATTTAATATATGGAAAGTCTTTGTCTTTACAAAATGTAAAGTAAGGAACTATGAGCCAGGTGTGGTGACACATGCCTGTAATCCCAATACTTGGGAGGCTGAAACAAGAAAATCATAAATTCAAGGCCAGCTTTAGTAATTTAGCTGAGATATTATTTCAAAATAAAAATAGCTGGGGGTATAACTTGGAGGTAGAATGCCCCTGGGAGTCAATCCCCAGCACTCCTCCCTAAAATTTAAAGAACTTAGATTTGCTTTACAAGCACTAGAAGGCCATTGCCACTTTGGGGAATATATCAAATTTATTAGTTTTAAAAAAATAATTCTGGGAGCCGGGCATGGTGGCACATGCTTGTAATCCCAGCATTCGGGAGGCTGAGACCGGAGGATCTGGGTTCAAGGTCAGCCTCAGCTACCTAGTAAGGCACTCTGCAACTTAGTGAGACCCGGTTTCAAAATAAAGAATAAAAAATAGGGCTGGGGGTATAGCTTGGAGGTAGAACACCCCTGAGTTCAATCCCTAGTACCACAAAAATAATAATAATAATAATTCTAGTAACATATTGGTGAATAAAGCAAAGGGAGTCAAGATAGGAGGTTAGATGAAGAGACAAAAACCTGAATGAAGACAATTTGGGGGGGAGGGAACACTACTGGGGATCAAACACAGGGTCTCACACATTATAGGCAAGCACTACAATGTTATACCACAGAGCTGCATCCCCAATCCCAAGACAATTTATTTTCCAATTGAAACGTGTGTGTGTGTGTGTGTGTGTGTGTGTGTGTGTGTGTGTGTGTGTGTGTGTGTTGCTGGGGAGAGAACCCAGGGACATTCTACCTGCAAGCTACACCCCCAGCCTTATTTTATTTTTTATTTGGAAATAGGGTCTCGCTAAGTTGCTGAGAGCCTCATTAAGCTGCTGAGGCTGGCTTCAAATCTACAATCCCCCTTGTCTCAGCCTCCCAAGTACTGGGATTACAAGCATTTGCCATCACATCTACCTTGCATCTAAGCTAACTGTTAACACAACTGACAGGGATAAAATTTGCATTTAAGATGGCTTAGCATGATCATTTTCTCAAAGGTAACATGCAAAAGAACACTATGAACCTCTAAACTGAACCCCAAATCCAACGTATCCAAAACTTACCATCTTGTCTCCTGAGAATTCAACATTTGATAGTCAATTGCATATACCCATGTTCAAACCTTGGCGTTATCTTCTATTGCACTTCCCCTCTCTCTGAAACTTAATTAACTATAACCATAGATTCTAGAATATTTTTAGTTTGTGAATTTGTTTCCTATTACTGCTAGTATTACAAATTATCACAAACTAGTGCCTTCATACAACATAAACTCATCTTCTTAGTGTTTCGGAGGTCAGAAGTGGGCTCCAGTGGCAGAGTCAGCAGGACTGTGTTACTTCTGCAGAGTCCAGGGTAGAGTCTATTGCTGGCCTTTCCCAGCTTCCAGAGGCCATTCACCTTCCTTGGCTCATGGTGGCATCACTCTGACCTCTGTGCTGTTGTCACATCTCTGTCTTTGACTCTAACCTTCATGTCTCCCTTTATAAGGACCGTTGTAATTACACTGGGTCCAACTAGATAAGCCAAGACAATTTCCCATCTCAAGAAGCTCAAGTTAAGACGGGCGTGGTGGCCCACGCTTGTAATCCCACCCTTCGGGAGGCTGAGACCGGAGGATCCGGGTTCGCGGCCAGCCTCAGCTACCTAGTGAGGCACTCCGCAACTTAGTGAGACTCGGTTTCAAAATAAAGAATAAAAAATAGGGCTGGGGGTATAGCTCGGAGGTAGAATGCCCCTGAGTTCAATCCCCAGTACCGGAAAAAAAAAAAAAAAAGAAGAAGCTCAAGTTAATCACATGTGCAAAGTCCCCTTTGCCTTATAAGGTCAGATATTCACCGGTTCTGAGGATTAGGGCAGATAAATGGGCATCTTTGAAGGACCATTATTCTGACTAGCAAACGCTTCCTTTGTACGTCCATGGCATTGCCTTGATTCAGTCAATCCATCATATCCTCCCTCAGCCACCTATCTTCAAATAAACAATTATTTTTCTAAAACTTAGATTTGATATCTGCACCAAAAGCTGCAGCAGCTTCCCACTACCTCCCAAATAAGTCTGAGCTCCTTAGCATGAAAAAGGACTTTCAATAAGCCTCATCACATCTTTCCAACATTATCTCCAAACTTTTCCCTAAGCTCCACCACACAGTACTGCACAGCATTCCCCCAAATAACAAACATACTGTCATTTAGTGGCTTTACCAGTGCAGCTCTATTTAGAATAATGGTCAGCAAACTTTTTCTGCAAAAAGCCAAAGAGTAGAGCCGGGCGTGGTGGCGCACGCTTGTAATCCCAGCATTCGGGAGGCTGAGACCGGAGGATCCGGGTTCGAGGCCAGCCTCAGCTACCTAGTGAGGCACTCCGCAACTTAGTGAGACCCGGTTTCAAAATAAAGAAAAAAATAGGGCTGGGGTATAGCTCGGAGGTAGAATGCCCCGGAGTTCAATCCCCAGTACCGCAAAAAAAAAAAAAAGCCAAAGAGTAAATATTTTAGGTTTTGTGTGCCATAGGGTGTCTGTCTTCACAAGCAATCCTAAACAATATGTGAGGAAGTGGGCACAGCTATTTTCTAATAAAACTTTATTTACAAAAACAGGCTGCAAGTCAAATGGTCCAAGCAGTAGTTTCCCAACCCCTAGTTAAAATGCTATTCTATGCTCTCATTTCTCTTAGAAATCCTTTCTTATATTCTAAGACCTACAGAAAAGGATACTTTCCTTAGGATATCTCCATTTAATTCCCCTCCTGGATTTAATCCCTCTCTTTATTACATTCCCATAGTACTTTAGTATTTTGTATTTCTATGTTTGCATCTATATATCCATGTAAGTATATAGATAGACAGTATATTTGATAGTAGAGTGTAAGCACCTAATGGACCTCAATTACCTTTATACCTTTAGCTCTTAAGATAGTGATGGGTGATGCATATAAGATTGATACACATTCAATAAATAAGGCATTCTCTTTGTGCTTATAAGGATAATTATTATATTTTTAGAATGTTCTCAAAAAGAAATCCATCCCACGGCTGTTGATTAAAAGAACACTCTGATAAGCAAATTTTTCTAAAAGGGCCAGATGGTAAATATTTTATGCTTTACAAGTTCTACAGTTTGGATGTTGAATGTTCCCCAAAGGTCTAAGTGTTAAAAGCTAGGTCCCCAAAATGGCACTACTGGAAGGTGTTGTGGACCTTTGCGGGGGGGGCCTCACAGAAGGTCATGAGGTCATTGGGGAGTGTCCTCAAAAGGTATTGTGGGACCCCGTCCTACTCTCTGCCTTGCTCTGCTTCCTGGCTCCACCATATGCTCCTACCCTGATGTGCTCCTCACCAAATGCACAGAGAAACGGGGCCACTCGATCATGGGCTGGAACCTCCAGAGCCATGAGCCAAATAAACTTTTTCTCTTTTGAGTTGGCTGCCTGTGGTGTTCTATCATACTGATGGAAAACTGACTGGTACGCAGGCTATCAGGTCTCTGTCACAAGCACACCACTCTCCCACTGGAGCACAAATTCAGTCACAGATGAGCCACAACTTCAGAAAAACTGACAGTGGGTGGACCTGGCCCACAGGCTGCACCATGCAACTCCTCAACTAATGTAGTAGATCTTCGATTGTACCCTTAACTACAAGAATGAGTGTCAGGATTTGGCCCAAGTGTTGAAGGCTTGGTCCTCAAGCAGCAGAGAGGTGAGGCATTGGGAAGTGACTAGATCGTGAGGGTTCTCACTTCACTGGTGGATTAATGCATTGATAGCTAAATGGATGGGAGGTGGTGGGGCATGGTTATAGGAAGCAGGTCATGGGGGCAGGCCCTGGAAGGGTATTTCTTGTCACCAGCTCCTTCCTGTCTCTCTGCTTCCTGGCTGCCACATTCTTCAGCCAGGATGTTCTGCTTCCTCTTGGGACAAAAGCAATGGAACCAGCTGACCATAAACTAAACCCCTGAGCCAAAACAAATCCTTCCTCCTCTAAGGTGTTTTTCTCAGTTATTTGTCAAAGTGACAAAAAGGCAACACAATGAGTGCCATAAAAATATATTACCCATCCTGAATATGTACACAATGGAATTTTACTCAGCCATAAAGAAGAATAAAATCATGTTCTTTGCAGGGAAATGGATGCAACTGGAAAACATTATGTTAAGTGAGATTAGTCAGTCACAAAGAGTTAAGAAGCATATGTTCTCCCTAATATGTGGATGCTAGGGAGAAGATGGGGCATAGGAGGGTCTCCAGATGAAAAGGAGA
>PVLC010023010.1:0-26099 GCA_004027655.1 Graphiurus murinus | reverse complement strand
GCAGGGAAATGGATGCAACTGGAAAACATTATGTTAAGTGAGATTAGTCAGTCACAAAGAGTTAAGAAGCATATGTTCTCCCTAATATGTGGATGCTAGGGAGAAGATGGGGCATAGGAGGGTCTCCAGATGAAAAGGAGTGATCCTCGATAAGCAACGAAGTTGATTTAATTGTAGTGGATGCAGGGGGCAGAGGGACGCCCTAAAGCACATGATGTAATTACACAATCATATCAAGGTCACTCACTGAAGTGAACCTGAGGGGGAGGGAAGGGGGGGGATTGGGGTGGGAATTGGGGAAGGGGTCAAATGAGAATTGTGTGCAAATATGTTGTTAACAACTCGTACTTAACAAAGATGTATGCTATATTGCACAGATTACTACAATAAAAATTTTAAATAAAAAAATAAAATAAATAAAAATAAAAATGCAAAAAAAATTTATTATGATCAAATTGACTTTGTAGTATACATTTTGAATTTCAAGCACTGTAACAGAGAAAATTATTTTCATAGTGATGAGTAAATAAAAAAAACTTTTTTATGAACTATGGATAATAGTAATGAAGGGGTTTTTTTGTGTTTTTTTTTTTTGTTACTTGTTTGCTCATTAATAGGAACCAGTCTAAATTGTTCATGCAACACACTAGACATTTGTTGAGAACTCATACCTGTCAGCCAGTGGAAATTAAGAGAGAAATCATCTGTGAAATATTAGTGATTTTCTAGAAATAAAAATCCTCTCTAGCTTTGTTAGACTATTAACACTGAATTGTTTTAAAAATAACTTTGCTCTGGTTCTGTATATATGTAAATGAACTTCACAAAAATAAAATGCTATAATAAAACCAAAGGGTTACAGCCAACCTGCAGTGTGGGTTCTGGGACTAGGAAATTCAAGCTGAGTTTATCTCTATTATTTGTTTTATTTCTTTTTTTTCTATGGAAATACAGAATATCAAAAAAATATTTTAAAGTTGAATATGTCAAAGACTTTTTGGTAAACAGTCAGAGATGAATGTCAGCATTCATATGTTGCAGTATGGAGATATGGTAGTCAAACATCTGTTTTTACTGTCTAACCTCAATCCATCAACTTTCTGGCTGAAGAAACTCAATATGTAGCCACACTAAACAAGCTCATGATATTTATTTGTTTGTTTGTTTGTTGGTACTAGGGAATTGAACCCAGGGGTGTTCTACCTGTGAGGTACACCCCAGCCCTTTTTATTTTTTAATTTTGAAACAGGGTCTCCCTAAGTTGTGGAGGTCCTCATTAAATTGCTGAGGCTGGCCAAACCTGAAATCCTCTTATCTTGGCCTCCCAAATACTGAGATTACAAGCTTTTGCCACTAAGTTTTATTAAGCTCATATTTATAGAGATAAGCTCTACTTATTGTCGCCAATAATGCATTCCCGTTTCCACCAATATCTTCATTATCTGGTACCCACTCCTCTTTCTCTTACCAGTCTATCCATTGTGCTAAGTTTTCCTGAGTATTAGATAATCACCATTTTTAGAAGAAATGCATCTTACTGGGTGTGTTGGTGCAAACTTGTAATCCTTGTTCTTGAGAGACTGAGATAGGAGGATCACAACTTCAAGGTCCTCCTGGGCAATGTAGTGAGACTAGAAACTTAACAAGACCTTGTTCAAATGAATGAATGAATGAATGAATAAATAAATAAATAAATAAATAAATAAATAAATAAATAGGCTTGGGGTACAACTTTTAGAGGTAGAATGCCCCTGAGTTCAATCCCCAGCATGAAAAAAGAAAGAGAAGAAAGGAAAGATGAAACCAAGAATAAAGAAAGAAAAAAAGGAAGAAAGAAAGAAAGAAAGGTATCTTTTAAACGTATATATCCCACTCAGAGTATGAAAACTAATTTTTATTTAAATCATTTATTAGCACTGATTATACAGAGAATAAAACAATATATTAATATATAATTCTCAGTAAATCAACTGTCACGTAGAAAGTGTCATTGTTACAGGTGAATATAGCATTTAAAATGTAATTTAAAAATACAAATTTTGACACATTTTTAGAATGAGAATTATGAAAGTCAATGCTAAAGAAAATATTTCACATAATATGTATCTTAAAATATTGTTAAAATATTCTTTATTCTAAAAACAATGTCAGGAAAGAATACCTGAATTCTATTTTTTGTTTTTGTGATATTATGGATGGAAGCCATAGCCTAGCACATGCTTGGCCAGTGCTCTACCAATGAGCTATATCTCCAGCCTACTTAAACTCCTTTAAAACTACTAGCTCTACTAATTATTTGATAAATAATTTTAGCAGTAAATTGTAAATGTGTATTCTTGTTGATTAAACCTAATTTGACAATGAATTTGCTGGAACACACAGAAGCCATGATTTTTTTTTCTTGTTTTTCAATTTATGCTATCAATTTCTCATTTGTAATAAACTATTCAGAAACACCCTGAACAGGAATCAAAGAGAAGCCTTAAAGGAAATGAAGGATGTGAAAGATGTAGTAATTGAAGTGAAGGCATCAATACAAACTCTAAACAGTAGATTTGACCACATGCAAAATAGAATATCACTCTTAGAAGATGAATTAATTATACATAATCTAGAAAAAAAATCAACAGTATGAATTGAACATTGATGAGATCTGGGCCAATTTTAAAAGAGCTAACGTAAGAATAACAGGTATAGAAGAGGGATTAGAAGTTTAAAGTAATGGAATAAACCACCTTTTCAAAGAAGTAATATGAGAGAGTAATAGCAGCACTAGAGAAAATACTCAAAGAGATTAACCACAAAGAAGAACTAGCAAGTAAACATCAGAACCAGAGAAACAATAATTTCCAGAAAATGTTCAACATCATTAGAAACCAGAGAGATGCAAATCAAAACTACCTTGAGATTTCACTTACCCCCAATCAGAATGGCAATCATCAAGAACACAAACAACAACAAATGTTGGAGAGGGTGTGGAGAAGTGGGAACCCTAATACATTGTTGGTGGAACTGCAAATTAGTGCAACCACTTTGGAAAACAGTATGGAGGATTCTCAGACAAATGGGAATGAACCTACCATATGATCCAGCAATACTACTTCTGGGTATCTACCCAAAAGAATGTAAACCAAACTATCAGACCGACGCTTGTGTATCTATGTTTATAGCTGGCTTTTGTCACTACCCTAGAAATACACTTGTTTGTTATTGTTACTTGTCTTAATATGGATAGAGACTTAATAATTGTATTAAGATAAAAATAATTTATCTAATTGAAAAATACAGTACAAAGCAAGAAGCATGAGAGGGCGATTATTTCAATCCCTATATTATCTTATTTAAAATATCCTACTCTATATGAGCATTTCTTGGTTATATATGGAAGATTTCTATCTAAGATATAACATGATATATTTTATGTGAACATTGTATTTATACCACTTAACTTCTTACATAGAAAAATAATATATTACCTAGTATTCTGAATAGCACTGATATTTTTTCATCCTGAGAATTTATTGATGAGTCCTTTCTTTTGATTTGTTAATTGAAAATGATGTTTTGGTTCATTTCATATTAATGAAGTAAATTTTTATAATAACTATTTTCATGTGAATTATTATTTAGCATACAATTTGTTAAGAATGGATAAAATTATGGTATGTAGCTTGTTCAGCTGAATTCTAGCAATTCTTTCTTCTTTGTCTATGACAAACAAGAAATATTCCGATATAACCTAACTTTATAAACAGATTTAGTACACATATACACCAACCCTTTGTCATATGCTTAATTTGCTATTATCAAAGTAAATTTATATTGTTATAAGTAGGAGAACATAATAAAGTTTTTCTAGCAATGACATTAAATATTATTTGCATTCAAAGAAGTATGCTCTAAAATAGAAAACACAGTTCACTGAAGTAAAATATAAGATATTAAGAAACTCACACTATCAGTTCTTAAGGCTACAAATGACCCTACAATCCTTCATATGTTTCTGGAAATTCTAAATATAATAGCCAAAATTGTACATATCTTTATGTTTTATGATATTTTATACACTAGCAAACATTCTGAAATTTAATACTTAGAACATAATTTCAGCATTTGTTCAATTTATCAATATTTCTAAGGAGGTAAGGCATAATTGGAACTTATGTCAAAAAACTTGAGCTCAAAATTCTTTATATCAATCTTTCATACATATCAGGCATACACAGATAAAAATGTTCCTCCTTATTCCTAAAGTCAGTGTCCCAAAATCAGACCTGGAAGAATATTTTATGAATTCATATATACACACATATATATGGATATATATGTACATGTATATATATGTATATTTATATGGATATATGCGTATGCATATGCATCCACATATTTATCTGAAAGAGAAGACTGAGATATCCAGCTCTTATTATTTTTCCACATTCAGAAATATGAGGAAAACATTTGTTTCTTCATTATCATATATCCAACTTTAATCAAAATGCCTAATATTTAGCATTAAGAGGTCAGAAAATAATTAGATAAGTATATTTGTATAATGTATTGTTAGTATTAGAAACAAGATGTTTAAGCCAGGCATGGTGGCGCACGCTTGTAATCCCAGCATTCGGGAGGCTGAGACCAGAGGATTCGGGTTCGCGGCCAGCCTCAGCTACCTAGTGAAGCACTCCGCAACTTAGTGAGACCCGGTTTCAAAATAAAGAATAAAAAATAGGGCTGGGAGTGTAGCTCAGAGGTAGAATGCCCCTGAGTTCAATCCCCAGTACCGCAAAAAAAAAAAAAAAAAGAAACAAGATGTTTAAAAGTTAAAATTTTTAACTTATTAACGGTTCTGAAAAAGAATAAAGATAAAAGGAAGAATTGGTTTTAAGTTAGAAGGATGCCATAACAAAACCCACATTTGAAACCATCACCACTCTGTTACGCTCCAGTTGAGTTAATTAAGTAGCTTACACAAGTAGAATCATATTCTAACACCTCTCTAATCTGTACCCAGTCAACTTGACCTACTTTCCAAGAGTGATCATCAGGTACTCTCTTGGAATCATATTATATCTACCAATATGGACTTAAGTATCAGACACATTTTGGAAACCTGATTCTTTAAAAGCTCCATGAAGAATGGTTTCAGCTAATTGCCCAAATTAACCAACTTAATAGAGATCTAAGATAATAGCTCTCAGGTCACATATCTTATTTTATTATATTACTGTGTGATACAGGGTTTGGATTCCAGTCTCAAATCAGGGAATTCACTGATGCCCTTTCAATTCTAAAGCTAAGAAGTTTATAGCCCATGTCAAGTTAGTTCACAATATATGTTGTAATATCCAAGACCAATAGATAAAGAATTTTGGCCTATAAGTAGAGTGGACAACCTAAAACTTTCACACTGTGATTACTCTGGTCTCTTTGGAATACTCCAGTTAATGGTATTCCAGCAGGCAAAATATGGAACCCTAATAAAGCACTTAGGGTTCTGTGAAAATATGTATAAGAATTTAACTTAAATTCTATCTTTCCTTCTAAAAAATTACTATTTCCTTCTAATTTATAAAGTCTTCTCTTTATTCTTATAGTATAGACACAGAATTTTTACTGTGGGAATCATCTAACTTTTCTTTTTTATTTCTTTTCTTAAATGCTAAATGGAGTTTCTCAGGCAAAGATTTTCTTTTGCAGTCAATAACTGGCTCCCAGTTAAATTCAAGCTCAAAGCATTTGAATTGACTGTCAGAGTATAAGATTCCCAGCAGCCTTATCTCTTATACATTCTCTATCTCTTTGTGGAAAAGTCACAGTGAGAAGATTGAACAATATATATTCACGACTTATAAAGCTATTATAATATCTTCCATTCCTTCTTATCATTAATAATATTGGACTTAAGTATGATTAAAATAAAAATACACTAAGTAAAGAATATTTGTCTATCAAATAATTGTTGAGACTGTTTCCTAGTTCATTACATATTTGAAAACATTATATATTTAAAGTAAGATAATGTGATACTCGCACCATAGTTCAATAAGAGTTACTTTCCAATAAATATTTTCTCCACTCAGTTTTCCAAGTTTATAGGTGACATTTAAAACTAGAAAAAAATCTTTCTAATATAATCAATAAATTCACAATTTTTCTTGTAACCAAGATCATTCGTCAAAAACCAATTCAAAATGGCTAATATATGCAACACAGACAGCATAGATTACATACTGGATTATCTAAGTTTGCATAGTAGTTCCTAAAAAGAAATGAAAATTAGAATATAAGGCATAAAAGGATACTTACATGCCTTGAAGTTAAACTGAGCATAAATGAAAAAGCAAATAAATATTGACAAATTCTTCAACTTTTATCCAAAGGCCTTACATTTCAACATTTCAAGCCTAAACAAACAGATAAATAAGTACATGACTTTTAAAATGACATGTTGCTAAATTTGCATTCTTTTTTTTTTTTTTTCCTGTACTGGGGATTGAACCAAAGGGCATTCTACCTCCAAGCTATACCCCCAGTCCTATTTTTTTATTCTTTGTTTTGAAACAGGATCTCACTAAGTTGCAGAAAGCCTCACTAAGTAGCTGAGGCTGGCCCCGAACTTGGATCATTCAGTCTCAGCCTCCTAAGTACTGGGATTACAAGTATGCGCCACCATTCCTGGCTTAAATTTGTACCCTTACTTCATTAAATTTAAGATATGGAAGCAACTGGAATAAATATAATAAGAAGAAATTGGCATATAAAATTAATAGGTAAATTTTATTTAAGAAGAATGAATATCGAACAGAGAAGCAATTAAATGAATTGCTAGAGTACTTAAATTACCTCATAATAAAGAGACACACCTTCAAGATAAATGTGAAGAAAATTTTTAAAATATTTGATTTGATAAAATAACATCTTGTCTGGCAAGTTTATATAATGCAAAGATAGAAAGTATTATTCAATTCATTATAAGAATCACAATAGTCATTGTATGAAATCAATATAAATATCTAATTTTAATCCTCAGCTAAGGATAGTAATATTAAATATTACTTAAAGTAAATAAATGAATTAAATGTATTACTTTTCTTTGTTTTAAATTTGAAGAGAAGGATGTGGTTCAGGGAGACAAAAAAAGTAACAGAGACACAAATGCTGATCCAAAGACTGAAAAATTAGGGAACATAAACTTATTAAAGAAAATTATTCAGAATTAGAGACACAAAGTTATATTCTGTATGACCTTGTAGCAAAGAAGAAAGAATATTTTTAGTGTTGATTTTAATTAAGGCATGATTTCTGCAAATACACATGGCAGATATTAGGTCTATGGAAACTACCAGAAGAAAAAGAAATGCACAGGTCAGCTCAGACCAAGCATCAGTGTTGGTTAATTCTTAATAAAAGCATATGGAAATATGGAAGCAATGAAAATAGAGTATATGTTAATCTAAGAATGAACATAGACTAATTTATTCAGTAAAGCTCACACAAGCAGTGAAATTCAGAGATAAAGCAGAATGTTTGTCAGACACCAAGCTGTTATTAGAAGTGGCAGACATGTAGTGTGTGATTAAAGAAGCAATAATAGTTGAAATGATTTACTGTGCAGATTTCAGTTATCTTCACTTTCTTCCAGTCTGTTAGTAACTTTTTATTAGAACAAGATTTTGGAAAGGGGATCTCTAAAAATGCTGATTCTTTATTGCCAAGTGAACCAAATATGAGATAGACTCAGTTACTTAACATAATCAAGCACAACATTTCATAAATTGTCTACTCTATGTCATATATTTTTTTCTTTTTATCTTCTACGTGTTTACATATGAGTCAGTAAAATTAATATCAATCTTAGTAAAGTATATTTTCTCTTGTTTCATTAATTTATTTATTCAAACATTAACCTGGTGTTATGTGGCCTGTAGGCCAGAAATTTAAAAGTACTAATTTCAAATATCAGAAAAATAAACGAGCAATAAAATTTTCAAAGGATTAAGCTTCAAATATCAAACTAAATTACTTATATCAGAAACTTAAGATGCTATATTGTACCATAAGTATTTATACTTTGGGGTGAATAAATCATTTTAACTTATAAAGTACATTATTTACTCTGATGATAAATTTGATGGGTCAAGTTTTCTGGACCAGAGTTCCTAGATGACTGGTAAAATACTTTTCTTGGTGAATCTATGAGACTTTTTCTAGAAGAGGTTAGCATTTGAATTGGTGTGCTGAGGAAAGCAGATAGCCCTCCTCAATGTGATGGCCATTATACAGTCCACTGAGGGCATGAATAGAACAAAAAATGCAGGTGAAGTTTGAATTTTCTTTTTGCCAGACTGCTTAAACTGGCACATTGATTATCTGGAGTCTCTACTATTGGCTGTCTAACTCTCAGTCATTCAAATGACACCACACCCCTGGGGCTCCAGTTTACTGAGGGCAGATCATGGGACTTAGTCTCAAAATCATGTGGACAAATTCTCTCTCTCTCTCTTTTATAGAGAGATGTATATAAATATATATGTATATATATATATGGAGAGAAAGACATCTAGAGACAGATGTATATGGATGTGTGTTTGTATATATATATATATATATATATATATATATATATATATATATATACACACATGTTTTTTGAATGTACATATATATGTAAATAGTATTAAATTTATTCAATATATTATGATAGACACATAAATATGGTATTATATTTCTCTATATATAGATATTATATCTGTCTTCTCTCTGGAGAATGGAGAATCCTGACTAATAAATTATTAATGTAACCTCAAATCTTATTTGAGGCTTCAGCAATTCAAAATAATATTGAAAGCCAGGCAAGGTGGCACATATAACTGTAATACCAGCACTTGAGAGGCTGAGACGGGTGGATTACAATTTTACAACCAGCCTCAGAAATTTAAGGAGGCTCTCAGCAACTTAGTGAGACTGTTTCCAAATAAGAAATAATATAAGGCTAGGTGGTATAGCTTAGAGGTACAGTGTCACTGGGTTCAAACTCCAGTACACATAAACACTGAGAGAGAGAGAAAGAGAGAGAGAGAGAGAGAGAGAGAGAGAGAGAGAGAGAGAGAGAGAGAGAGAGAGAGAAAGAGAGAGAGAGAGAGAGAGAGAGAGAGAGAGAGAGAGAGAGAGAGAGAGAAAGTCTAACCCATCCAGAAAAGGCCAGTTTTTTCAAAAGATGGGGTTGGGAAAATTGAATACACATATGTAAAAGAATGAAGCTGAACTTTTACCTCATGCAACATATAAAATTTTATACCAAGTGAAGCTAAAAATACTAAAGAAAAGACAGGGAAGCTTCATCAACTTAATTGTGTTAATGATCTCCATGACAGGAGCATGCTGGCTTTTTGTTCCTTAGAAATTGGCAAAATAACCTTAAAATTTATATAAATGCAATGGATCCTGAGTAGGCAAAATAAATTTTAAGAAAATAAGCAAAGAAGACTCACATTATTGTCTACATTTACTACAAATCCACAGTATTCATCACAGTGCTAATAATGCTATAAGGATAGACATATTAGTCAATGGAATTGAATTGTAAGTCCAGAAATGAACTCTTAAATTTATGGTCAATTGATTTTCAACAAGAGTGCTGTGAGAGCTAAGTGGGAAAGGAATAGTCCTCATAACAGATGGCACTGGGGCAGGTGTACATCTATCAGTAGAAGAATGTATTTGAGCTCTTACAATACACACGCACAGAAATTAATTCAACATACATTACAGGCCTAGACATATCATCTGAAATTATAAACCACTTCTAAGAAAACAGAAGAACAGATTTACAGTCTTAACTAAGACAATTTTTCACAATACCAAAGCATGAATGACAAAAGAAAAATAAATATATGAATTAAATTTCTTAAAACTTTATAATTTTTCCACTTTACTCAATAAATAAAAATAAAAACTACATTATTGGAGAAAATTATAATTATTATAGAAAATTTCTTATATGTATTCTGGACTTGTATTCATGATGCAAGAAGAGTGTTTATATATCATAAATAAAAGGAAAATGTAGAGAAGATATTGCAAGTGATTTGAATGGACAATTCTCTGAAAAAAAGATAAAAAATAGGTACTTTAAAACGTGTCAACACTGTTGATCATTTGAATAATGTGAATATTAGTTCTCTATCAGAGGAGTAGCTAGCAAAAATTTCCTCCCACCTTGTGGGCTCTCTGTTGAGGTTCTTGATAGTTTCCTTTGCTGCACAGAAGCTCTTCAGTTTAATACAATCCCATGTATTGATCTTCCTTTGAGTTGCTTGTGGCTTTTGGGGTCTTGTTGAGAAAGTTTTTACCTGTGCTTATGTGTTGAAGTGTTGGACCTATGCCCTCTTCAAGTAGCTGCAAGGTCTCTGGCCTGACTTCCAAGTCTAAGTCTTTGAACCAACTTGATTTGACTCTTGTGCAGGGTGAGAAAGTGGGGTTTATTTCCATTTCCTGCATGTTTATAACCGCACAATTCACAATTGCCAAACTATGGAACCAGCCAAGATGTCTAACCACAGATGAATGGATTACAAAACTATGGGATATATACGCAATGGAATTCTACTCAGCCATAAAGAAGAACAAAATCATATCGTTTGCAGGGAAATGTATGGAACTGGAAAACATTATGTTAAATGAGATTAGTAAGTCACAAAAAGTAAAAAACTGTATGCTCTACCTAATATGTAGAAGCTAGGGCAAAAGTGGGAGAACAAAGAAGGAGAAATCTTAGATGAGCAAAGAAAGTGACTTAACTGAAGGTGATGGGGAGGGGTGAGAGAAACAGCCTAATGCACATGATGTACTTTCACAATCATTTTAAAGTCAGTCACTAACCTGAACTTGCGCAGAAGGGACGGGGAGGAGGGGGGCAGGAATTGAGGAAGGGTTAAATGAGGGACTCATGCATGTAAGGCTTTACCAGCTTGTACCTAACAAAGATGTATGATTACAATGCACCAATGAAAATATAAAAAATAAAAAATAGAAATAGAATAATGCAAATAAAAATTTAGAATGAGGTTATTTTTACTGCATCATGTGTAGAAAATGGCTAAGTTTATAAAGTGAAACAATGATGAATATTTTAAAGATGTAGAAAAATGAATTAAATGGGACTCTCATTCATAGATGTGGATGTGTGAAATGGTACAACTCTGGGAAACAGTATTTCATTTCCTTAAATTGTTTAGCCTAAAGTTACCATGTGACCCCACCAATTTAATTCCTACTTATGTAGCCAATAAAAATAACAGAAGGTATATATACACAGAAAAGCCTAGACATGAACCATCATAGCTGCATTATTTATAAAAGTCCAAAAATGTAAATAATACAAATATTTATCAAGTGATTTATAGATAAGCAAAATTAGCCATATCCATGCAATGGAATGTTATCTGTTCATAGAAAGGAATACATACCTTTTAGAATATTAATGAACGTTGAAAATATAATGATAAATGAAGCAAGCCAGTCATAAAAGACTATGCATTGATGATTTCATTTGAAATAATGTTTCAAATGGGCTACTGCATTTCACCTACTCTCTTTTCCCAATCTTTTTGGCCTTATCTCTAATAAGTGCTTCTCCTTCATACCTGAATAATTTTGTTTCCCAGGTTATGGTTATGTATCAGTCTTATTGACTTTTTCTTGGTAAGTATAAATAGTGTTCATAATTTATATAGTAAAGTTTGTGTGTGTGTGTGTGTGTGTGTGTGTGTGTGTGTGTGTGTGTGTTACTGGGGATTTTACCTTAAATACAGTAAATGTTTAGAAACACAGTTCACACTCATATACTTTTCTTAAGGTAGATATATGTCATTTTAAATGATGCTTTCCAACCTTGTGAAGTTTTAAATCATAATGAAAAATGATGTAATTATTTTTGGCCTATAAAAATTATAATTCAAAACTTGTGCTTATATTTCTTTATAGAGAATCAACTTCTCTTTAGTTAACTTAAAGTTAATTAGGCCTATAATGTTTTACTGGAGTTATACCCCCAGTCTTATTTTTTATTTTGAAACAGAATTTTTCTAAGTATTATACTTATCTGTTATAACATCACGATATAAAATTGTAAGATAAAGCACAGCATTTTACTATTTATGAAAAACTTGTTGCCTCATTATTAGAGCAACATTATTAGAGCTCATTATTATCAGTTTAAGATTCTTTCTTAGTATTCTTTGCTTTGACATAGATATGTAGTAAATGTTTTACCTTATTATAATTTTAATGTGCAAAAATTGCCAAGAGATAGCTATTTCCACCTTGCCTATGGACATGAAAACAAACGATAGGACACTTGTTAACAATGTTTCTTGACTATGTCTTTACTTGATAATTCCATCAGTTCTCAAGCAAACAAACATGTTCCTGGTAACTAACATTATCGCAAAAAAAAAAAAAAAAAACCCAAAAAGCAAACAAAACTACTTATGCCAGGCATGGTGGCGCACATTTGTAATCCCAGTACTTGGGAAGTTGAGACTGTAGGATCCCAGTTCACAGCCAGCCTCAGCTACTTAGTGAGGCTCTCCTCAACTTAGTGAGACCCTGTTTCGAAAATAAAGAATAAAAAAATAGGGCTGGAGGTGTATCTTGGAGGTAGAATGCTCCTGTGTTCAATCCCCAGAACCGAAAAAAAAAAAAAAAAAAAAAAAAGTATACTTATTTATTTAGATGGCAATCAACAAAATTCAAGGAATGTTTAAGTCTCTACCTCCTTAAAAAATATTCATATCTCTTCTGTAGTATAAAAGGTTCTACTTTGGTGGTACACACTGTAATCTCAGTACTTGGCTGGGAAGCTGAGAGAGGAGGATTGCAGATTCTAGGCCAGCCTGGAGGTAGAAGGTCCTTAGATTTCAACCCCAGTGCTACAGAAACAAACAAAAAGTCCTACTTGCCTTAAAAAAATTCATGCAATTTTTTCCATTCTTTTATTGTTTTTATCCCTAAGGGCCCCTCCTGGTCCCATCCAAGCATTCAATTTTTCTTCATGTAATGCTGAATATAGTCTAAATTTGAACATGGTATAATTATGGTGAGTGAAATATTATAGAATAGAGATACAAGCAATACTTGAATATAAATACATATTATGGAATGTCAAGCACTTTTGTTACTTTAATATTGAATTACCACAACAGAGAACCTTACAGAAATAGAGGCACAGTCAATTTTTGTACTTAACTCATATTCTAAACACAAAATTGTTGTATACTATGTCATATAATGATAATGCATTGTTTTTACTTAACCAAACTTTTAATGATATCAGAATTTGAAATTATGCACAATTTGTTCATAAACAAGGTTCTGCTCTTGTACTTACATTGGCTGGCACTGTGTGTTTGTACAGCCAGTTGAAGGATTTGTTACTGTAAATAGAGTTACGTTCATATTGAGACTTGGGGATTCCATCAGCAGGACCTCACTGCAATAAATTCTCTATAATTGGTTATTGTGTTTTGTAAGGAACAGCTGAAATATCCAATTTTCCTTTATATTCTTTTTTTAAACAAAGGCCAATCTTGCTCTTGATGACTCTGATTCTGCGTTAGAAAAAAGATGTGTGAAGTCAAGCAGGAGTCTTTTCTCTAGAGTTACAGAGTATGTGTCCTTCGTGAACCTAGGTTTGCTCTTGGAAGTTCTGGTTTAATAATTCTGATTAGTGTTAGTCTTCAAAGTCCAAAATACCTGCAAGTAAAGTGGGGATTATTTCACTTCTAAAATATATAAACACATTATTGCTCCAAATAACAGAAATAACTTATTGAACTTAAGACTCATTTAATTGCTGTCAATGCAATTGGTTTTTTAATGTTCATGAGACTAAATGAGCACACAAGATCTTGTTTCAAAATAAAAAATAAAATAGGGCTGGAGGTGTATCTCACAGGTAGAATGCCTCTGGGTTCAACCTTCAGTGCCAAAACAAACAAACAAACAAACAAAACCACTTTCACCTATACCTCTAATATTTTAGTTAATATATATTTTAATGTATTTTGCATCTAGCCTGTCATTCATTCATATGATATTTAAAACTTCTGTCATTGATAGATTTCTTTTCTCAATGAAATAACAACATCTGTTCAGTTTCATTTCATCAACTAATTACAAGAATTATGAGTCCATTTGGGTACATATCTAATGCATACTGAAAATTTCTACATGATGCAATGTAAAGTATACTTTCCTTATTCAAGATGACCAAGCTTAAAAGAAACCTGCAAGAGCTAGGCATGGCAGTGGACACCTGTAATTCCAGTTCTTGAGAGGCTGAGACAGGAGGATGAAGACCAATCTCAGCAATTTAAACTTTCAGCAACTTAGTGAGACCCTGTTTCAAACAAAAATTTTAAAAGGGCTGGGAATGTAGTTTGGAGGTTGAATGCCTCTGAATTCGATCTACAGTACCATAAACAAGCAAACAACAACAACAACAAAAAAAACCCTGCAATTTTTTCCAATGAGTTTATGCTTAACTAGAGCATATTTAAAGTGCCATAAGAACTATGATAGTGCCATTGATTCAAGAGGAATGATACATGTGCTATTATGTTTTTAATGAAATATTCTTTGGATCAATTATGCTCAAATCCCATTACAAATGCCTCACCAAAAACTGTAATGTGGGTCTTATATAATAGGAACATCTGCTTTAGATTACTTCTTCTGACTAGTAGTTTGTAAATAACTCTATAAATATGTGTCTAGATGATAATGCAAATTTCACATGAGAATGCATACTAACTGAAAATAAATATTTATATTTATTAACATTGTCTATTTTGAATTTTTAGATGAACACTATTTAATTTGATGAATGGTCCTCAGATTAAAGGCTCTGGAGTGGAGACAACATTAAATTATTAGACAGATGAGGATTATAGCATGATGATAGAAAGCAATCATTGAACTCATGAGAACTGACTGAAGCATGAAAGTAAATGATATGTTTATACTTTCATTCATGAAGTTTTGCTATGTTGCCCAGGCTGGCCTCAGGCTCCTGGGCTAAAATGTTACTCCTCTCTCAGTCTCCTCAATAGCTGAAACTACAGGCTTGTGCAAATGAGCCTGGCTCTTTCATTTTAATCTTTAATTATCCTTGCAAACTTGGTAATTATCTTAAGTATTAAACCTAGGAAGCAAAACAAACACAAGGAAAAAGCAAATTCTAGAGAGACACCTGAGAATTATTCCCACAAAGCTAAGGAGTTATTCGACTAAATGAAGAACTTATAAACAAAACCAACCTTCATTCACATTAAGTGCAGATTTTACTAGATGGCAGGACTTCTGTGAATAAATATAATCTATTTATCTACAGCTCATGGTTATTTTGGTGCTTTGTTTAATTTTTTTGTTCAATTGTGGATGGATGACTTGAGTCACTTGTGGCCCAATTGTATTACATTTCTACTCCTTAGTGCTTAGAAATTATAAATGTATCTGAGTCCATTAGCAAAGTTCGATTTATGGCTTTTAAGATTGTATTATTTTGAACAAATGATGTTGGATAAAAATCTATGAATTTACATAATGGAATCTATAAATGTAATGGATTAACTGCATTAGTGTATTTGTTGCTGTAATTTACTTTTTACTTTTTAGATGGAAAAGAATGTTTTTAATTTTCCTTTAACAGATATTATTAATCTTGTTGACTTTGTGGCTAAAAATGTTGTCAGATCTATTTACCACTAAAGATAAAAATGTCTTATATTTGGGCCTTAAGGAAGAAAAAGTCACAAGCAGTTCTAAAAGATAGCTTTGAATATAAAGATATGTAGAAATTTTAAAAAATATATCAGTGGAAAAATATTCATTATTATACTCTATTATTTGCAAGAAGAACTTAAAAAGTAATATGTGCCAAGTACAAAATGAAAAACATATGTATACAAAATCATGTAAGAACATTACTTGCCTCACATTTTTTAATATATGGAAACATATTTTGGGGAGGAAACATAATTTTTAAAGTAGAAGACTTTGTTTTTAATAAACAAGGTTGAAATACAACTAGCTGTTTATTTTATTGATATCCAGTTGTTTAATAGTATGTCTGTGCTATAATTACATTTCATTAGAACTTCTTTTAGTAATTTTAAATCTCTGAATTCTAGGAAACATATCTTCTGTATTGAAGAGTTTATGATATTTGCATAAAATTAGATTGCTGGGAGACATACATATATATGACTTTGAGTTGTAGATGCCTATTTAAATGCAAGTTATTACCTTTCTGTTGGTCAATAATTTAAATTATAGCATGACATAAAAATAAAAGTAAAATTCTGCAATGCAGGAAAGTTAGAGATGATTCATCTGCATATCCACACAGTGAAGAGGTTCTACTGAGCAAAAGGAATGAGGATTTGATGATAAAATCCAAGTAAGAAAGCACAATCACATTCAGATAAAAGTGAGAATCTCCAAAAATACTAGCTCTTTCCCAGAGTTACTCCTATATGATGAGACATACATGTAATTAATTTACCAATACTCTCTCACACATGCACAAAATATGTTTTGTGATTTATATACATAAAGAGTTCTTTCAGGTCAAGAATTTATGGCAAAGTAAACTTAGCAGTAGAAAATTTAATCATGACCTGAATATTTTAAACCACCCATAGAGAAGGGAACTTTTTTTCAAAACATGCATTTGAAAAAAATGAATACATATTTATAACTCTATTTTTGTTTTTATTAGTATAAAATAAATGATCACAAATTCAGTGGCTTTAAATAACATACCCTTATTATATCACAGATTTGTAGGGTACAAATATAGAAAGCTCTGATTAGCTATGAAAAATCAGGATGCTAGCCTGGTCTCTTTTTTGTAGTTTCTGTGCAATAAGTCACTTCAAGTTTTATTCATTTTATGATCACATCCCATTCTTGCAGTCTGTAGTACAGAGGCCTCTATGTTTTCAATGGCTGTAACTTGGAAGCTACCTCCCGCTCAGATAGGCTGTTGACATTCCAAGTTACATGGTCTTCTCATAATTTTTATTTCTCTGATTTTTCTCTTCTGCCTCATCTCTTTTGCTTTATTTTCTTTCTCTACTATCAAATGTTTGTTATATGATTATAGTAGGCCCTCCAAAATATTTTCCTGCTTTAAAGCCAATGATCTGGAAATTGCATGATATCAACAACATCTACCATGCAAGCAAAAACTATCCACAGTACTAGAGATTAAAGTATGGGATCTATGTAGACACCATAATTCTTCCAATATAATGATCCAATCATCTTTACCATGCAATCTGCATCAGAATTCCTATAATTAGTTGCATCTGTTTTCACGTGATCAGAGATTTTTATTCCTCAGATGAACTCTACTGGAATTATTAATGCTATGGATCTGTTTTAAAATATAAATATACAAGAATTATAAGGTATTTTAAAAGAACAAGTGTGTACCACCACACCCAGCTGAAATTTTCAGAGTAAAAGATATGCATATCTTTAATAATTAGAACTATTTATGTAAAAAATAAAAGAAACAAGAGGACTTTAAATAAGCAGGATCAGAGAGAATCTCAAGATAAAATTGTTTATTATTACAAAATAATCAAAACTTACCAAAATTAAAGACATTTGTGGTATATACACAGATAACACATACAGATTGATTTTCTAAAAGGTAAATCAAACCAAACAAGCACAAAATCATTCTCTCCAGCAATAAGTCATAAAAAAAAAAACTATCGAGACATTCTGTTTTGAGAAGAAAATTTTAAATTAAAAAAAAATTTTCACCTAAGAAAATTAACTTCTATCTAGGACTTTTAAAGAATTAAGCTCGTTTGCTTTGTTTTTTCAGTACTGGCAATTGAACCCAGAGACATTCTAACTCCAAGGTACATCTCCAGCCCTATTTTTATTCTTTATTTTGGAACAGGATTTCACTAAGTTGTGAAAAGCATCACTAAGTAGCTGAGACTGGCCATAAACCTTTGATTCTCCTGTCTCAGCCTCTCAACTACTGGAGTTAAAAGCATGTGTAATTAAAAGCACCATGTCTGGCCCTAATAAAGTAATTTTTAATTTTAGAAAGATTTATAAAATTTAGGGTTTAGTATATTTTTGAAGGAAAAAATGATTATTCCAGTGAGAAACTAAGACAAATAAAAATGCACAGAGAAGAATGGTTTGATATAAGAAATGTTTGTATAGCATTAAAGTATGTAAAACAGCAATATATTTTATTTTAATAAGATATATGTTGTTCCTAAGGAGACAGTTAAGACACCTTAAAATGTGATGACCTATTATAAATTCATAATATAATGATAGTTATATATTTTCAAATTCCAGCATTTCAACAAAATAGGGGATGTGGTGAGCGAAGAAAAATCATGAAATCATCCATGGTCATGATTTTTTTCAGGAGTGTAAATTGCAGTTACAGCCTAACTGTAGACCCTATTAGCTAAAAATACTTGTATATTTTTAATTATATAATAATATGGCACAAAGTAGTTAAGGAAACAATCAGGGGAAACAATTCAGTAACTATGAGCAAGGGTTTGCAAGAATTCTTACAGGATTGGAAACATAACACATGCTATTCAGTAGGTGAGATCTATTAAATGCATTTTAAACATATGACATTTCCAGTTTTTCATGGGTTTATCAGGACATAATCCTATGATAAGGAGCTATTGAGATTGGAGTGTATTGTAAGAAACACTATAAATTCCCCAGCTGCGTACATCTTGTCACTGAATAGCTTTATCATTATGATAAATTTGTAGAGCAATATTATATAGAAGGAAAATGGTCACAAAATCCAAAATTCAAAATAAAAGGTGGAGCTCAGCAAGTGATAGTAAAGGAAGCCACAGATTCTTCATCCTACCCTGGGGATTCTTGATTCAACAATAAAACCTAAACCAATCCCCTTTTTGATAAATCCAGAAGCCAATGAAGAGAGAACACTACTCATGTGGTGATTGCAAAATCAGCCCCATTGAAGTCTGTAGGAAAATTAATGACTTATATTTACCAAATTCCTTGCAGCACAATAAAAATCCCAGCTTCTTGCTTATCCCTAGAGAAGGAAAAAGAAGACTGAAACTTCTATTCAACATTCATACTTTTAGAAGACTGTCAAAAAGGCTTGTTTCTGTCTTGCATGAATCTGAACATTGAAAAGGAAAGAGAGTATATTGGGAGTCATTGAGAACAAAGTCAATAGTCTGAACTACTATGGAGTTCACTTACCAGAGTCCCTTCCCTGAGAAGAGAACCAGCAAGAGAAAACCCATATCTAACAACTTCCCCATACACAATGGGAAGATCTGGACAGTGTGTACAACACTCTTGCTTCTCTCATTGGCTTACCCTTCACAGTTTTGGAGCCCTGGCATTATCAACATGTTCTGCATCGTCTTGATCACTAGAACAGAAGGGAACCAGGTAGCTTGTTACAATGCTCCAGATGACCTGTGGCCCAACTGACAGAGTACAGTGCAGCTCAGTGTACTCTCTCTTGGGGAAGATAAAAGAAGTGAGTATCCAATGTTCTGGCTATGAAGAGGGCTATCCAAGGGACTAGTTTCTATCTTGAGTTTCTTTCTCAACTGACTCAGAACTCTGATGTTACACTGACTATTCTAGATGCCTAGGGGTTGCTGAGAACAAGAGAGAGCTGAGAGGCTTGAAGTAGCTCAAGAAACCCTGCAATGCCCCAGACAGACACTAAAAGGACCAAATGATTCTGAGTTCTTAAAAAATCAAAAGGTAGTAAGTCCTTCTAATTGGGAATTCATATGCACAAATCCAGAGATGTCCCCAAACTAAAGGCATGAGAAGGCACCAGGGTCCATAACTCAACTGATTGATGAAAGGTCTTTCCCTGCACAAATCTATGTGTAACAACTGAAAGAAATGGCCGGCTTTTAAAAATATCTAGATAAAAAACAAAGTTAAAGGGCACATGAAGAAAAAGGAAAAAGATGATAGTATCAAAGGAACAAAATAAATCTCCAGAAACTGGCTATAAAGAGATTAAAGCATATGAATTAGCAGAGAGGGAATTTCAGTACTCATCATAAAGATGCTAAGAAGCTCCGGGGAACAATGCATGTGCAGTCAGGTTTCAGAGAGTAATGGATTGACCTTGTGGTCCGGACACAGACAGCAGTTTTCTAGCATGAACTCAAAATCACTAGCAGTGAATATTATATAACTGATAGATAATAAAAAGTTATTTTTATACATGCTTGAAAGGAAACATTGGAATTTTGGAAACACCAAGGAGACCTTCTGATCTTCATTTTGAAACATTTTATAACAGTTTGTGGGAGCAAAGGCTACTTTTTGCTAACATTAGAAACACTAAACATTTTGAGACAAATTATGACCTTATTAATTTAAAAATGAAGTATAAGTGTCAAAATTGAACTGTAAGCTCCTATAAAGTAATATTTTGTTTTCATTGGCTATCCCATGTTATGGGAATAGTTGCACTCATCTCTGTAACTGCATTGGCTTTGGTAGGCATAGTAATTTGTGTGATTTTTTTTTTTTTTTTTTTTTTTTTTTGCGGTACTGGGGATTGAACTCAGGGACATTCTACCTCCGAGCTATACCCCCAGCCCTATTTTTTATTCTTTATTTTGAAACCAAGTCTCACTAAGTTGCGGAGTGCCTCACTAGGTAGCTGAGGCTGGCCGCGAACCCGGATCCTCAGGTCTCAGCCTCCCGAATGCTGGGATTACAAGCGTGCGCCACCACGCCCGGCTTGATTTTTTTTTTACGACAAAAAAAGACATGTCCAAAAGTATACTTTGACAGATCTAAAAGTAATTTGACGAGTAATCTCATGAATTATTTTATTTTTATACTTTAATTGGCAAGCATGCTAGTAAACCCAGTACTTCAGAGGCTGAGGCAGGAGGATCACAGGTTCTTGGCCAACCTCAGCAACTTAGTGAGGCTCTCTGCAACTTAATGAGACCTTGTTTATAACTAAAAATTAAAATAGGGCTAGGAGTGTAGCTTACAGGTAGAATGCCCTTGTGTTCAAATCCCAGTACTACACACACACACACACACACACACACACACACACACAATTACCTTCTTTTTTGTGTGTGTGGTACTGGAGATTAAACTCAGAGGCATTCTACCTCCGAGCTATATCCCCAGTCCTGTTTTTATTTTTTTTATTTGGAAACAGGGTCTCACTAAGGAGCGCCTCACTAGGTAGCTGAAGCTGGCCACGAACCCGGATCCTCCGGTTTCAGCCTCCCAAGTACTGGGATTACAAGTGTGTGCCACCATGCCCGGCTTACTTTCTTTTTTTATGACTATGTTATGATGACTATTTTTTTTTCTTTCCAAAATCCTTTCAGTGAAATGTTGGTCAAACTACATATACAGAAAAACTAAAAAAGATAATTTAGCCAATTCTCAGCCATTTGTTAATTCAAACATCCTTGACTGACCTTCTGTGATATCCTAGTCGCTATATCTGGTTCAGAAAATGAGTAGTGAAAAACAAAAAACCATCTCTGTCCTCATACAGGACAGTAGAAAAGAGAAGTCTCTTCCTCTCTCTTACACACACACACACACACACACACACACACACACCACATACACACAGCAATTAATAATCCTATGTTTTGAAAGAGTAAGTAGAATTAGCAAAAACAACATTCTCATTTTCTTTTAACACACACATTTCATTATTTTTTTTAAATTACTTGAAAGCAAATAATTTTTATGGAAAATACCATTAATATCAATAATATTCTTTATAAAAGAAACTATTTTTCAAACCTTAATAGTGTTAGTTTGCACCAAGGTATTCAATTTTCTAGTTTATGTCGTTTTCTAAATATTTACTTAAATGATATTAGAAAATAAATCTTATTTATTAAAGTTAATTTTATTTTCTTTATGCTGCATGATAATCCAAATTTGAATATCACTGCCTGTGTCCTATGGAGTTCCATTACTGTCACAAGTGATCTTAGGCAAGATAGAGAAGTAGAAAATTGGAGAATGGTTATCTGTTAGACTTGACAAAATAAGCTATTCAAATGAGATGACTCCCTCCAATGATGTTTTCTTACTGTGTTTATTTTTTGAGGGAATGTGCACTTGTAAAAATATATGTTTCATTGAATTACTTGAAAGTAAACACATTTTGAATCACTAAAAATAACTGCATAAAAGTAATTAAACAATTACTTTCATGTAATTAAACAACTGCAACTCATGCTTAAATAATTATAGGTTATGTCACATAGCATTCGCCATTTTAGAAGTGTGAGTTTTGGGGAAAATAACTGATAAAGGGAAAACATGTTGCCAGTTGCTAAGAGTAAACTGCTAAAAAGGAGTTGAAGAAATATCCTTAGTGCCAGAGGTTGGAATCTAATGGAGAAAGGAAAGTAGTAGCATAAAAATATCTAACACAGTCTTTGAATTGTATAACGCAAAGGAAACATTTGAGTGCTTTGACTTTTGTTTTATTTTATTTCATTTTTTTGTTCTTAGTTTAGGAAACATAAAGTATAGTTATACCAAAACCAAGTAAACACTTTCTTAATATCAATGCACTCAATTTCAACATTAAAATCTCCAACGAATAAAGGATAAGATAGTATATATTATGGTTTTATACATAGGACCCCCTGATAAAATAATTTAAAAACAAATATAATCTGTTGTATCATTATGATTAGCATTTATTGCATAGTTACTGTATTCCAAGAAATCTACTAAGGATGTTACACGTATTAGTATTTCCTTTTTTTTTTTTTTTCAGAACAACTTCATGAGGAATATATTAGTCTTTTCTCCTTAACGATATATAGGAATTAGAAGTGAAGAGACCCCTGCCTAAGTTTTTATGAAAGGAGATCAGATGAGTAAAATGAACACCTCTTCTATTATTCTGTAGTGAGATACTCTATGGTCTGTGTTTCTGGGTTAAACATCTCTGTTTAGATATCATGGTAATTTTTTCTTTACCTGAATAAAGCTAGGAATATTTCCTGAACTGATTGTTATATCTTTCATTAGTTATCCTATTGGACCCCAGAAGTCTTATAGAAATAGCATTGTAAGTTTGTGAGTCATAAATAGATGTAAACTATTTTTATATTGAAGAATACATCTGTCTCTTCATGAAAGAAGGGAATCTAGCCAGCACTAGCTGTGTCTGACATTCCTTCATTCAGAGTGTTAGGTGGCCAACTTCAGAGTTTGAAGCCCTGGTAGTTCTGAAAATGTAGGAATCTCCCTTTTTGTCACCAAGAGAAGCAATATAAAATATTACTTGGCTTTATATTTAATAAGAAATTCAGAGAGACAGGGCTTTATATGATTATTGGCAGGACTCTGCCCCTTGGGTTCTTGCATACTCTAAACTTTTTGCTTTATAACATATAACAAATTATTTCAAGATTAGATTCATTTAAACATATCTCTAAGAAAGGATTCAAATCAATATCTCTCCTAGAGTGACAAAGAAAAATGATGCTATCTAATCTGAAATTAATTAGATAGTAAATATCAGATAACATGAGAGAAAATGTCAAAGTAGAAAGACAATTTCATTTCTTCAATTTTATTTAAAACTGTAATCTTCTATGTAATGATCTTATAAATCAGTTTATATAATGAATGATAGAATTCTCGTAACACATTTTTAAAACAAACATTTCCAGAATTTGATATGTGATTTGATTCTGGCTTCTTGAATATTTTCATCAGGAAAACTTGATCTACCCAGTTACAATTCATGAGAATGTACAGCAACACTCTGGCAATACTGAGCCAAATGACAAAACCAATATCCAGACAAATGTTAGAAATAGCCCATCTCTGGGAAAATTTCTTGCTACCCTTTACTTTCCCTGAGCATAGGCAATGTGCAATCTTGATTTGAGAGAAATAAACTACCAGTGAAAAAACTAAAAGGTATGAAGAGAAAGAATAACTGTCATATTTTTTAACCACAGAATGAAACAATTTAATGTTTTCCAAACCATGGAATGGAAGGTGGACCAAGAAAAGGACAAAAATTTATCTGGAGATTTGATGGCATGTTTCTGTACAGTAATACAAAAGTAAGGACAGGAGAGCTAAAAAATTATCTGAAACACATAACATGACACCTTAAAATATATTAGTTTAGGATATTAATTCTTATTGGACAAAAGAAGTCAGTACTTGATAACTGTGTTTTCTAGCTGAGAGTGGTGGTATATGCCTATAATCCAGTTCTTGGGAGGCTGAAACAGGAAGATTGCAAGTCAGAGGCCAGATTCAGCAATTTAGTGAGATCCTCTTTTAAAATAGAAATAAAAATAAATTATAGAAATATAATAAGAGCTGGCCATATAGCTTGGAGGTGACATCTCCCTAGAACATGTGAATATGTTATGCCACACAGCAAGCTACAGTTCTGTTGCAAGTGGAATTAAAGGTGCTAATAAATCAATTTAAAAATAAGGAGATTATCCTGGGTCATCTACTTTTATATAACATAATCACAAAATTTCTTAAATAGGAGAGAGGAAGTAGACGGGACAGGAGGAACACAGGTTTGAGACCAGCATGCATTAACAGTATAACCCTTTTCCAAAAAAAAAAAAAAAAAAAAAAGGGTTGGAGTTACAGCTGAGAGGTTCAGCATCCCTGGTTTCAATCTCTGCGCTGCTTGAAAATGGAAAAGGGCCATGAACCAAGTAATGAGGACAACCCAGAGAAGCTGGAAATGGCAAGGAAACAGACTCGTCTCTAAAGCCTCCACAAAGGAATGTTCCCTCACCTTACTTCTACAGAAAAGTCCTTTTTAGACTGCTAACCTTCAAAATTATAGACAAGATAATAAATTGATGTTGTTTTAAGCCATGGAGATTGTCATAATTTGTTGCAAGGGGAAGCTAATAGGCCATACTTTGAATAGCAAGGTGCTAAATCAGCGTAATTCTTTTGCCTGTGCTATTTAAAAATAGTGACATTGGAGAATTTTGGAATGGCAGTGACACTCAATTATCTCTGATCCTTCCTGGCAACCATTTAATACATGCAGTATTCTAATTTGCTAACTGGAATGATGATACTTACCATATAAAGCACAATTTCTAATTATGCTGATCTGGGTACTTCTATTGAACTAAAGAAGATAATTTTGAAGATGAGCTGTGTTAAAGATATAAACTGAAGAAAGAAAACATTTCAGCTTTTCCTTCAAGGGAAATATTCAAAGACACTGTAATACAGGAAACCTCTCATTCTATCACAATTGAACTAACTCTGGTTGTTTATCTCAACAAGAGTGCATGTGAAAATGTAAACAAGTGAAAAAAATCTTCCTGCCGAGGTTTGGTGCCATAGTTCATAGAGTACTGGGGAATTTGCAATGTGCTGTTTAATGATAATGAAAAGTATATTTTTAGATAATAAAACCTACACAAAACAAAATAAGAAAATATAATATTTAATAATCAGGAATGCCCACTGTTTCAATCTTGACATCTTGATGATGTGTTATAACATTTGCACAGGAAGTTTCACATTATGCAAATCATTTGAAGGAATGGTAACCTCCCCACATATACATGTATAGTTAAATATAGAATTTAATAAATAAGACCTGAAGCAAGACTAAAAATTCGCATATGTATGTATACAAGCATATATGTCTGTAGTATATGTAGAATTTAATAAATCAGACCTGAAACAAATTCTGAGAGAGATACATAGTGACCTGAAACAAACAAACTCTGAGAGAGATATATAGTATTATAGTTTTACTTGGACATGGTATCCAATTAAAAATTATAAACAATCAGCCGGGCGTGGTGGCGCACGCTTGTAATCCCAGCATTCGGGAGGCTGAGACCGGAGGATCCGGGTTCGCGGCCAGCCTCAGCTACCTAGTGAGGCACTCCGCAACTTAGTGAGACTCGGTTTCAAATTAAAGAATAAAAAATAGGGCTGGGGGTATAGCTCGGAGGTAGAATGCCTCTGAGTTCAATCCCCAGTAC